>BLKR01009320.1:0-2500 GCA_011170035.1 Teleogryllus occipitalis
CCTCTCTCTCTCTCTGCCTCTCTCTCTGCCTCTCTCTCTGCCTCTCTCTCTCTCTGCCTCTCTCTCTGCCTCTCTCTCTCTCTGCCTCTCTCTCTGCCTCTCTCTCTCTCTCTCTGCCTCCCTCTCTCTCTCTCTCTGCCTCCCTCTCTCTCTCTCTCTCTCCCTCCCTCTCTCTCTCTCTCTCTGCCTCCCTCTCTCTCTCTCTCTCTGCCTCCCTCTCTCTCTCTCTCTCTGCCTCCCTCTCTTTCTCTCTCTCTCTCTCTGGAAAGAGATGTTCTCAGAAAGGAGTCCAAATTTTTACTTGTAACATTTTGTACAGATAGTAGTAAATCCACTGTGTAAGATAAGAATAAGGTTTTTCAAAAATTACAGTTTTACTATTTAGGCAAGTTTACATTACTGGTGCAATAAAATGTAATCTTTTTATATTTCTCACTTGGCTAAGATTTTCATTGACAGGGATTTGTATACATTATTGCAATAGTGGGTAAGAGCACTTCAAATGGTTACCAATGCATATTTTCGAAAACCAAAAAGTTTTCTGTGAAAACAGTCTTAAAATTGAAATGATTGAAGGCGTTGCCATTGTCAACAATAGTAGATTGAAGGCGTTGTCACTTGTTGACAATGCCAACGCCTTCAATCATTTCAATTATGTAAATGTCAACTACAACTCGCCACTAAATCAAAAATCTTAAAATTGCTCATTTTGAGAATCGCTCTAACATTTTCTCAATCTTTTTCAAATTTTTCAATAAACATTTGCATATATGAGTAGGTTCTGTTCTGTAATAGTTTTGGTACATTTTAGTTCTACCTTTAGCGGAACTAAACATTGAAAAAATGTGAAAAAAAAATTTCTACTAAGTGCCAATAATTGGAAGCTGGGAAGAGGGTGGAATAAAGGCGAAAAGCTGACCCAGACAAGAGAAATTAGTACACTAACTAGTATGAGAGAGCCTGTGCCATTCTGTTGCACTATTAGGTACTTCCTAGCTTACTACATACTTGTGTAGAAAGAGAAAGTACTATAATACCCCAGTGGAAGGGGTGATTTTTTTATCAGGAAAAACTATTGTGGGTTCTCAATATAGAAAAAGTGGATAAATCTTACAGCGAAGTACCTTTCAAAAATTACTCACCATCTACAGTTTCATCATAGAATCCAAAGAATCCTAGTCAGTGTGTCACTTTTCCAAAATTAGCTGGAATGGAATGATCCAATACTACTAAATATTGAAAGAAACTTGCATCCTTTATTCGGTTAGCCATTTTACAGTAAATGGCTAGCTTGCAATGTGATGCGAAATTAAGTGAAAGAACACAAAATCCATTCTTTTCATTAAAACTGGAAGTGTTCTTTTTCAAACAGTGGTAATGAACTACTGCCATCCTGTGCAATCTGCAGTGAAACCCCTTCATAAGAGACACCTGGGGAATGGAATTTTGTCTTTTATAAATGGGAAATGGGTTTTTGACATGTGTAATGAAATGTTACCAAATTTTTTATGGATTAGTAAGAGTTGTATGCTATTTTAAACTTGAGGAAACATAAATAACTTGAAACCAAAGCTCATTTAGCCAGATCTTTTGAGTTTCAATGTACAGCAAAATCTTGTTATAAGATGGAAGAGATAATACCTGTTATTATTCTTTCTATATAACTCAATTTTCTGTGGCACACCTCCCATGGTGAGGACGTTGGGTCAGATTTTGGGAGGCAAAAGTATGTACAATATTTACAACTACTTTGACTAATATTTACAATTGTGTACAGCTATTTACATGTGCTCAGTAATCTAAAACTTTTTTTTAAATAGGAAGTTATATTCATCTGCTTCCTACGAGGTCTCATTGCTGGTAACTCCCTTTCAGCAAAATTAATCGCAGACAACGTTGATTCTAAAGCACCTTTATTCAACAAAAAGTTTCTCATCGACTCAATCATAACTGGTTCACTATGTGATGGTAGTGGTTGACTCATGGTCTTCCGCATCATCACCATCACTCTGATTGTTGCAAAGGTCTGAAATGCACGAAATGCCAGCAGTTGCCACTTCATCTGCATTAACATATTCTTCAAATGTTACCCCTGCTTCTAAATCTTCCCACTCTTCCATGACAATTTCTTCCTCCGGAACAATTCCTCTACATCCAGATTGAATCCAGCCTTCTTAACACAATTAGAAATGATATCTGCGTGCACATTATTCCAAGATGAAATCCAATGAATGGCTTGGAGGACATTCACTTTGATGTACGTATTACTAGCATCAAGATTGGTGAGGAGTCTCCTAACCACCATCTTCCTGTATTTTGTTTTAAAATTATTAATTTTCCCAAGTCAAGTTGTTGCAGTACAGTTGGGGGGGGGGGGGGATATCACATTAATACTTCTTAGGAAGGAAGTATCAGGAGGATGAGCTTAGACACTTACCAATGAAAAGGAGAATTTTTATCCCAGCACTTCCTATTTGTGTATCGAATGCCTTCAGAAAAT
>BLKR01009320.1:7500-132441 GCA_011170035.1 Teleogryllus occipitalis
AAAGACGTTTGTGTGGACTCTTATTTACATGCTCTACGAAATGAAGGAAGCGCACAGTAAGGTTTGAAAAAATATAGATATAGCGTGGCGGCTGCTCCGGTCTGTCTCACTTCGTGACTTCCCAGGATTTCTGGCATGGAAATATTACAAAGGAATAATTTGCAGTTCAAGCAGTATCTCTCATTGTACAGAAAGGGCACAAAGGTTTCCAAGTGCACAAGTGTGTCTCGTACAGGGGTTTCTGTCGGAAGGTTTAATTGTTTAATTTCACCACCCAGCCCACAATGGTATGTTCTGTAGAGATATTGCCAATGCAACCATAATGCTCCATTGAGTTGAATTTTGGCATCAAAACTCAAATGTGTACAAACCAAAAAAAAAAAAAAGAGAAAAAACTGAATTGCACACTAACAGGTGAAACAGCAACTGATGTCCATGTTTGGTACCTTGTGTATTTTGCAAGTAGTGGGGGTAGTTTATGAACAAGTGAATACTGCGCTGTGCTCATTAGCAGTAGATTGCCAGAATAGCCCTAGCATTGATCAAAAACTTATTATTTTAGGGTTACAATAAGAAAAAATCTCCTTCCAACAAGAAATTGAACAACAGAGAGCTTGATAGACGTGAAGCTAAGGGTCGTGGCATGACTGTGGAAGGCTCTGCAGGGTAGGTATGCTTTTTAAATTTTAAGTGGATATAGAAAAATTTTCTTATGGTTTCTTCTTTCCTAGTATTCTTTTTTCTACCCTTTCTAACTTATTTACCTACCCACTTTTTTGTACTCCCTTCTGCCCATTTTTCTACCCTTTCTAACTTATTTACCTACCCACTTTTTTGTACTCCCTTCTGCCCATTTTTCTACCCTTCCTTCTGCCCATTCTTCTACCCTTCCTTCTGCCCATTTTTCTACCCTTCCTTCTGCCCATTCTTCTACCCTTCCTTCTGCCCATTCTTCTACCCTTCCTTCTGCCCATTCTTCTACCCTTCCTTCTGCCCATTCTTCTACCCTTCCTTCTGCCCATTCTTCTACCCTTCCTTCTGCCCATTTTTCTACCCTTCCTTCCGCCCTTCTTTTCTACCCTTCCTTCCCCCTTCTTTTCTACCCATTTGTTCCTTTCGACCTTTTTTCTACTATCATTTCGTCGTCTTTTCTACTCTCTTCGTTTCGTCGTCTTTTCTACTCTCTTCGTTTCGTCGTCTTTTCTACTCTCTTCGTTTCGTCGTCTTTTCTACTCTCTTCGTTTCGTCGTCTTTTCTACTCTCTTCGTTTCGTCGTCTTTTCTACTCTCTTCGTTTCGTCGTCTTTTCTACTCTCTTCGTTTCGTCGTCTTTTCTACTCCCTTCGTTTCGTCCTTTTTATTTCTACCCTTCTTTTCGCCCTTTTTATTTCTACCCTTCCTTCTTTTCGCCCTTTTTATTTCTACCCTTCCTTCTTTTCGCCCTTTTTATTTCTACCCTTCCTTCTTTTCGCCCTTTTTATTTCTACCCTTCCTTCTTTTCGCCCTTTTTATTTCTACCCTTCCTTCTTTTCGCCCTTTTTTAATTTCTACCCTTCCTTCATTTTGCCAGTTTGTCTACCCTTCCTCTCGCCCTTTTTGTCTACCCTTTCTTTTCTACCCTCCCGCCCTTCTTTTCTACCCTCCCTTCCGCCCTTCTTTTCTACCCTTCCTTCCCTTCTTTTCTACCCTTCCTTCCCTTCTTTTCTACCCTTCCTTCCCTTCTTTTCTGCCCTTCCTTCTGCCCTTTTCTACCCTTCCTTCTGCCCTTCCTTCTGCCCTTTTCTACCCTTCCTTCCGCCCTTCTTTTCTACCCTTCCTTCCGCCCTTCTTTTCTACCCTTCCTTCCCTTCTTTTCTACCCTTCCTTCCCTTCTTTTCTACCCTTCCTTCCCTTCTTTTCTACCCTTCCTTCCCTTCTTTTCTACCCTTCCTTCCGCTCTTCTTTTCTACCCATTTGTTCCTTTCGACCTCTTTTCTACTCTTTTTTTCCTCTTTTCTACTCTTTGGTTTTTCCTCTTCTACTCTTTGTTTTGTCCTCTTTTCTACTTTGTTTTGTCCTCTTTTCTACTTTGTTTTGTCCTCTTTTCTACTTTGTTTTGTCCTCTTTTCTACTTTGTTTTGTCCTCTTTTCTACTTTGTTTCGTCCTCTTTTCTACTCTTTGTTTCGTCCTCTTTTCTACTCTTTGTTTCGTCCTCTTTTCTACTCTTTGTTTCGTCCTCTTTTCTACTCTTTGTTTCGTCCTCTTTTCTACTCTTTGTTTCGTCCTCTTTTCTACTCTTTGTTTCGTCCTCTTTTCTACTCTTTGTTTCGTCCTCTTTGCTACTCTTTGTTTCGTCCTCTTTGCTACTCTTGGTTTCGTCCTCTTTGCTACTCTTGGTTTCGTCCTCTTTGCTACTCTTGGTTTCGTCCTCTTTGCTACTCTCTTTGTTTCGTCCTCTTTTCTACCCTTTGTTTCGTCCTCTTTTCTACTCTCTTTGTTTCGTCCTCTTTTCTACTCTCTTTGTTTCGTCCTCTTTTGTACTCTTTGTTTCGTCCTCCTTTGTACTCTCTTTGTTTCGTCCTCTTTTGTACTCTCTTTGTTTCGTTCTCTTTTCTACTCTCTTTGTTTCGTCCTCTTTTGTACTCTCTTTGTTTCGTCCTCTTTTGTACTCTTTGTTTCGTCCTCTTTTGTACTCTTTGTTTCGTCCTCTTTTGTACTCTTTGTTTCGTCCTCTTTTGTACTCTTTGTTTCGTCCTCTTTTGTACTCTCTTTGTTTCGTCCTCTTTTGTACTCTCTTTGTTTCGTCCTCTTTTGTACTCTCTTTGTTTCGTCCTCTTTTGTACTCTCTTTGTTTCGTCCTCTTTTCTACTCTTTGTTTCGTCCTCTTTTCTACTCTTTGTTTCGTCCTCTTTTCTACTCTTTGTTTCGTCCTCTTTTCTACTCTTTGTTTCGTCCTCTTTTCTACTCTTTGTTTCGTCCTTTTTATTTCTACCCTTCCTTTTTGCCCTTTTTTAATTTCTACCCTTCCTTCATTTCGCCATTATATGTCTACCCTTCCTCTCGCCCTTTTTATGTCTACCCTTGCTTCGTTTCGCCCTTTATATATTTACCCTTGCTTCGTTTCGCCCTTTATATATTTACCCTTGCTTCGTTTCGCCCTTTATATATTTACCCTTGCTTCGTTTCGCCCTTTATATATTTACCCTTGCTTCGTTTCGCCCTTTATATATTTACCCTTCCTTCGTTTCGTCCTTTATATATTTACCCTTCCTTCGTTTCGTCCTTTATATATTTACCCTTCCTTCGTTTCGTCCTTTATATATTTACCCTTCCTTCATTTCGCCCTTTTTATTTCTAGCCTTCCTTCATTTTGCTCTTTTTATTTCTACCCTTCCTTCATTTTGCTCTTTTTATTTCTACCCTTCCTTCATCAAAGTAAAATCAATTTAATAGGTTTTTTTAACATAAAGGGTTTAAACATGCAACATCTAGAAAGATGAGAAGAGTTTCTTTGGGTAATGAAAAGTTGCCTGCGAATTGCTCTCATAGATCACTTTTAAACTCGCATGGTATAAAATTTGATCATGGATTACTTCGACAATTGTTAGAAATGCAAAGGAGTAATGCCACATAATCACACTCTCACAAAACTTCACAATTTTTTTAGCAACTTCAAACTTTTTTTATGAGGTCTAGTGTTGAAAATAGAAGAGTAGTATTTTTCTCTCTAATCCCACTCCTTTCAGAAATATTAAGTTATTTTTTCAGGAGAATGCTGCATTCAGTAATGTTGAAACATTTTTCACAAATCTAGTTTTCTTCAGAAAAGTACAATGACACCTTAGTAAAAAGATATACTATCATGTGATGAAATATAATTTTTGTAAACATTATTGAAGTATTTAAAATAGATTTTAATTTTTAAAATACAAATTTTGACATAGGGACAAGACTTAAATAAATTTTAAAAAATATTCATATATTTCTACAGTAATAGTGTATCTGCTAAATTCCAAAATGGGACCATAAAAAAGAGTTTGACTGGAGCAAGTAAGCTGCCCAACCCAACTGGTTGCTCACTCCCTGGGACATCAATGACACGACGTTCAAACATAAAACCAGCGTGAGAGTTATGTCATGTTATGAATCAGAGAAACTTGCAAACCGGTGCAAATGGAAGGGGTCAGTGTTGCTTAGGTTTATTTTCAAACAACTGACACTGGTAGGGTCTCCCTGAGGGAGCAGGGAGCAGCCTTCTTTCTCAGACAAGTCAGTTGTGCAAACCAAGAAACGCATGATGTTCTGTGAAGTTAGTGATCACAGATAGTCGTAAAAAAAAATCAATTCTATTGTTATTTCCGTTATTTAAATATAAAAACCTATAATTGCAGAAGAAATGTATGTTTACATTGTTACAACCAACATTATTGATAAGTTGAGTGTTGTCTGTTTACCATCACAAAATGTTATATATAATATCAGTAAAACAGGTTTCCCAAGTTCCTTTTCATGATGAGTTAAGAGAAGTTTTTACAAGAAAATTAGAATTGTTCATACGTAATAATGTCACAAATATATTGGACAGGGACTATGAATATACATGCTCAGCTGGTTTTGGAAGGGCAAGCTCACTCTATTGCCTGATTATAAAGAAACTGACTAATTTAGTCTAGTTTCTTCTGCTGTCTTCATAAGACCATATATAAAATTTGATGCCATGCGGTATCATTATTCAGTGTACTTTTAAGAAAATGATTCTTTATTCTTAAAGATGTAGTATATATATATATATATATTCAATGTGGAGAAAAATATAAAATTTTGATTCATTGCGTAGAAAGCTCAAATACTGTTAAAAAGAAATTATTTGACTCCAATAGGGTAAATAGGTGGGAACTGAAAATTTAGTAAAACTGTTTCATTATATCTGTATTTGTTATAAACAAATGTCAAAATGTTACTATAGAAAAGAGTTAAGACCTTTCAGTGTAATTGGTAAACAATGTTGAAGTTTCACTTTTCATGAAATTTGAACTGAGGTCACTTTTCCACATTCTACCACTTTAGTGCACGAGTGGAACTCTTGACTATTAAAATACCAAATGTTGATTTATAATATTGATCTGTTTCTAATACTATTTGAAACTGGCAGACGCATTGAGACCTTGCAATCATACATCAGTTACTTTGTTTAAGATTGCTCTAAGGTTTTCTTACATTTTAAGGCTGAAAATGTGTAAGAATAGACTTTGTCTATGTCAAGTGGTGCAACCAAAATTTTTTGAGGGCAAAGGGGGATATAGGTGTAGTGTCCAGCTGACTTGAAGTTTTTCTTCTAAAAAATTATGCTTTCATGCTGAATTTAAAATTTATATTTTTGATTTATGGTTGGTTAGTTATGCAGAGGTTTATTAGTTTGTTGAATTGCTTTGTGTTTACTGAAATAACTGATTGTTTGATTTTGTAGGAATACTCTTCCTGCATCTGCCCTTTTGAACAGTGACATTGGTGGGGGAGGTGATGATAACATGAAGCATCGTAAGGAAGCTGCTGTTGCAGGACAATTTGATGATGCCTCTCCCTCTGCAGAACAGGTTAAACATGGGGACAAAATCTGTTCTAGTCCTTCTGTCAGAGCAGCAGCAACCTCTGATGTTCCTATAACTATTTTGGATGGTGTGGGCCATAAAGGTCAAGGAGATGGTCCAGCACAATCTGTCTTGGCAAGTGTAGTGACGGCTGACAACTAATTACTTTTCCATGTGTTGGCGGTACGGGGAAAACAATGTATTTTTGATGAAACACTCCAACTTCGTTTCTAAGATTTTCATATCCATGGATTATTTAAAAAAAAGTATTCTTTCAAATTCACATTGTAAAGTAATATGCTATCACATTCAGTTAATAATATTCAATGTAAATGGAAATGGTGTATCTCCCAATTTCTTTGTTTAGAATTTTGGCATTTTTTTTTCTAAATCTTCAATGAATAGCAAAGTCAATTGCATTTTTTTGTTTCTAACAGTTTTTAATGGAAATTTAAGTGTCTCAAAGTATCTATAGCTTATACGGTAGTTGTGGACACAGTTTCTGGTGATTGGATTAACAATTTAAAGTTTTCTTGTAGGGATAATTGTAGCCTAATGATTGGTTTTCTTACAATTGATGTTATTTTTTCTGTTCTTCACTTGAAGTCTACCAGTATACAAAAAAAAAAAATGCTTATGCATGAACTATGTGTTACATTGTTCTATTCTCAATAGTTGTTCATACAGATTCAGGATTTACTTCAGGAAAGTGGTTTGTTAAAGTGAATGTTGCTCTTGCCCTACAAGAATTATTTTCTTTGTATCACGACTGTAAGAATAGTAGGGGATTATTAACTCTCCTTATGAGTGTACATTACTTCAGACTCAATAATAAACTTTTGTGTGATAAAATATATGTTCAGTGCTTTCATAGTACTTTCTATTTTAATGAATCGTAGACTACTGCTTAATGTAACAATAAAAATTAGTGTTAAGTGGGAGTATACCATGGTCCAAGGGGTGATTTCATCCAAATTTACAGATGTGGTGCTCATTGGTACCCTAATGAATTCTTTCAAGTTTGCTGTTCAAGACATTTGAGTGACTGACTCAAGTATTCAAACACTAGTATGAACAGGAAGCTTTAACAGATTGTGAGTGACTACTTGTTGGTGCTTCTCCTTGTGGACACATAGCATTGTGGAAGAGGAGTGGCATCTCTGAAAATATAGGAAATAACAAGACCAAATTGTGCGTACAAAACCATTTATGAATATAGACTGAGAGGATATGACAAAATATGAAGTCTATTTTTATATATTTGTTATGTTGTTACGAAGATAAACATTGTATTAATATGGTGTCTTATTTAAAAAAGGATGTGTGGAAGGTTCCAGGCAGATGGTTTTGTTGGAAGCAGTCTTACAAGAGGTGTACCTGACTGAGAAATAAAGAGGAACTGTGTTGAAGCATATTTTTATTTGTTGGTTAGTGAGTAAAGTTAATTTATATAGCAGAGTTAAACCTTTTGTGTATATGATGGAATAGTCTTGTTGAGGGTTCACTTTATTTCTCAGTTAGTCATGCCTGTTGTGAGTTCAGGAATCATGTGAGGAAGACAAAGATATTGTTGGCATTCGAGTGGGTACATCACAAAACATGAATGGTTTGACCCCCTTCTTTTTCTAACATTGTTAGATGAATTTGAAGAAAGAAACATCTAACTATAAACAGTGCATTTTTGAAAAGACAAATGCCAGTATTGTGATTTGTTCTGTTTGTATGACATGTCCATGGTTTTTGATGGATGAATAATATAGCACATTACCTTCGGGGGAGGGGGGAAGAAAATGGAATTTTTTTAAAACACTGACATAAATGAGGGATGTGTGCTTAATTAGGAAGAAATAATGCCATGAAGCCATCTTGGTACTGTCAGTATGAAATCCTGTTTATGCGCAGACAAATTTCTAGAATGAGAATTGAATCACATTGTTTATAGTTAATTTATTTCCTCAATGAAATTGATGAAAATTTACCCAATAATTGAACTGACTTTGGCTACATTCTGTAGATTGTATGAGCTACAAAAGCTTGAGCTTCTCCAAAGCTTATATTTCTACCTGGATGATACTGCTGTTGCAAGTACATGAAATACAATATCTTAAACTGGTACTGTGGTCAATTTCTGTATCAAAAACAAAGTGTAACTAGTGATAACTCAATACCAGTGCATATGAATTTGCTGATATGACATTTAACAAGTATACTACTACAAATTAGTTCCCTGGTTTTAGCTGGTTGTAAATGGATAGGTGATTCCATAGTTTTGTTTGTTACAGACAAAAAGGAATCATGATGCATTACCTCTTTAGCGAAAATCAAAAACGATATTGGAAAGGAAATTATTTTTTTCCTGAGGTATTTGACATTTGATAAAATCTACATTAAAGGTGTGACTTCATCTGGGAATATTTTGTATCAAAAATATTTTCCCAAGACACCCATGTTAAAAATAACTATAGTTGTGAAATATATAAAACATAACTTCAATGGTATATAATTTTTATCCTCTAAGGGGGCCCACTGATTATCTCTTTGGTATTGTTAAAAAATATAAAAATATCCGTGCTTAGTTTTAAGAAATAGATTTATTGTTACATTTTTTACCTGTGTGTTTAAAAATAGCTGAAAAATAGCAAAAATGTGAAAATGAAATTACAGATGTAACTAGCTATTCTCAATGCCATTGGTATTTTGTTATTTTCTCGAAGTGAAGTTTTAGATATTTTTTTGTTTTTTGTGGATTCACATTTCAGCTGCTTGGAAAGAAAAACAAAATATATTGGCATTGTGATGTTTCATGTATGCAATTGGACAAATAATATATCTGCATGCGAAGAGATACCCTACATTTGTAATAATTGTCTGTCACTTTGCGGTTTCCTTAATTACTTGGATTTATTCTTTTTAGTTCAGTTTGCTCATGGATACATTAGTTTATTGAAGTTAAGTAAAAGTATGTGAAGTGAATAATGCCTATTTTTAGTTTCTCGGTAATAAGTTGAAATTTAAGATGTTGGTAAGATTGAAGGTATGATTGGCTCTTCACATGATTTTATTCTGTGAACTTGCTAAAATACATTTGTATCGTGCCAGATATTTTGAATATTTTTCTTTTTTCTTTCAAGTATGTCTTGCTGCTAGATGCTGGATGCTAATTAAAAAGCTTTTGCTATTATAATATATAAGTTTTTAGGAGCTTGAATAAATAAACTTTTATTCCAAATTTGTTCAAGTTCTCGTGTGTATACTTACATTACATTAGATGTCGGCATACTCTCTGAAATTTTGAAAATATTGAGTAATTTCAGTTGATAGAAAATGTTTAGTTATTCTTTATTTCACCAAGTATGATTTGATTAGGTGAATCACAAGTGTGAATTGGGCTTGTTTTATGTTTTAGTGATTACCTAGCCAGAGGGGGCAATCCTAAACAATACTAAAAAGACAATGGAAATGTGAAATGCACCTTGCATAGGCTAGCATTCATGTGCACACTTATATTCCAAGATACAGTATACTGCAGTGGGGGTGGTTTGTGCATATATCCAAGTATATATTGAATTCTTGCTTATCCGATATGTTGTGTTAAATAATTGTAATAATTTTATTTTCTGTAAATATGAGGTGCGATATCAAAACACATTTTAATGAATTTATCTGACTTACCCATTTTATTATGTCTAGTTAGTTAATTTTTTATAAACACGTATAACATGTCACAACATATAATAGTGCTATAAGCCTAAGAATTTATGTAAAGTTTACTCTTCTAAAAATCCCATCAGAAAGTACTTTTAATGTGGGCCCCCAAGTTTTCTTCCCACAATTTACCCTGAATATTTTTGATGGCTTATATAAAATACATTTAATGAGGAACAACTGGTAATAAATTTGTTTCTCAACTTTTAAAGTGCTAATATAGGTTTCTCTTTTGTTGTTTTCTAAAAGTAATATCTTTAGAAACTTGAGTCTCAGAGAAAAAAATAAAAAATGCATATGGAGAAATTAAATTCAGATGAATTTTAAAGTGAATTTGAGGTTTTGATTTATTAAAATTTGCAAACTATAGTCTTTTGTATATTTTATTAAGAAATGTTTTGGCAAAATGAGCCACAGTTCAGTGAAATGAGAAATACTGGAAAAATGCATGTTCTCTTTTAACAAATCTAATTTAAAATTCTCCATTTGCCTTTTGATTAAAACCTACTGTATAACCTTATCTGTAAGAAAATGTTAAAAACATATACATAAGCATCAGTATACCCAAGTTTATGTCTTAAAAATATTTACATGTGGAAGGTTCTTTGGATGATATTAGATGTAGTATACATTATGGCTTCATTTTGGTCTTAATCATATATGAAATACCAACACAAAACAAATTCTGTATGTGCATTTTCTCACTGAGGTATTATTCATATAATTAAGCCATATGTTAATGGGAAAAAAAATTTTCAAAGAATCATCCTGAATACAATATGTGTTTTATTTGTGAATTTTAAAGCAGGTGGAGTAAGTAGACACATTTCTCATTCATTAAAACAAAATATTTGGGGAAATAATCTTTCTTTCCTCTTCAGGTAACTGCAATGGTCTGGTAACTTAGATGTGATGGTCAAGCTTAAGTCTCCTTGGCATTCTTGCAATCAGTACCGTTATGTTTATATTATTCATTACTGATATCTCTTCTTTGCTTTGTTTATGATGAATATTAAGAGTTAAAAAGCAACAGTTTTGTCCTGTGTAGTGTATTTTTGGCACATTTTGACATGCATCCCTTGAACATTTACTTAATTGGTCATCGTTCAGGATGTAGATGGGAGTTTCAGAATTATTTTAATTATGACTTTGTCAAGGAGATAAAAGATACGTAGAAATTGTTATGATAAAGATATTCTGAAATGTTTGTGATGTAATAAAATTAAGAATGAATTTTTGCAGTTTTCATTTTCCTTTACTTGCATCCTGAAGTCTCATTTGGTGTGAAAATACAGTGGTTGTGAATGCCCTATAAATGTTTCAAGAGTTAACTGAGCTGTAGTTGCAGCTTCTGGGTAAAGTTGTATTGGCCATATTTCCGTTTGAGGCATCAACACACGCACAAAAGACATCCAGGGGCAGAGGGGGCAAGTGACTCAAGACCTGAAATAATAGGGTCCCTGCAAAGTTGCTGAGGTAAACATAATTTTGGCCTGATTCTGAAGCAATTAGTTTTGCCGATTTTGAAAATGTAATAAATTTCATCATTCAATATCACTATCACCAGTTTTTGTTATTTCAATATTGGTTTTGCATTTTATCCAGATACATGCTTGAAAATCAGTGTTCAGATTTAGATAATATCCACTTTGTTTTGGTTTTGTCAATGAACGTTAAAGGGTCAACATTTAGTGTCTTTTAGAGAATGGAATTGAAAGTTCAACGAAATATGTAGATAAGATGATCATTTAAAAAACCTTTTTTATACGGTCGGTCCAAGTGATTTTGAACTGTATTACAGTAAGCGGGAGAAGTGGTGGAAATTGATTAATTATTTCTCTGCGACCCGACGGATTGTTTCGAACAGTGACCTCCAAAAGTCAGTCGCGCAGGGAATTTAATTTGATTCAGGCAGCAGCAGATATCTATGAAGTCTGTAAGACAGACAGTTCATGTTCTGAATAACCTGCGTCCGCTACGATTAAACCACTTCCGATACACCAATCGGGACACGAGATTTTTAAAAAATCGCTACGTCTCGTTTTATTGGGGCATGGTCATCCTTTACCGTTAGTAAAGGATGTCCATGGTTGAGATCATTTATGTGCGGATCCGTTTCCAAAATTCTGTGAAATTTCATTAAAATCGCGTTTTGGTCGGCTCCGATATCACCTAGGTGATCAGTTCACTAATTCTCTCGACAAGACGTCAATTGTGACAAGTTGCCTCCAAAATATACCTGGAAGAATTCTAGAAAAAAACACGTGATTTGATGGTTTCAATGAACTTTCGAATACTGTGGTGAAATGCTGTGAATTACTAAACACACTTTCCTGCATTAACATGTGCACAGTTACGACTTCAGATTGACGATTATTAATCCCAAATTTGTAATTATCGATAAAAATGATTGGGATGGTGGTTGAGCACCTTATGGCACTAGGGGAATGTTTAAGCGTCCAAGGGAGGTGATCACATTAGATTGTTCTCCGACAAAGATGTCCAGGTCCAGAACACGCGACTTTTAGATCCTCTGAGGGCAGCACCGTCGCCGTTGGGTGGCAAGTGGCAGATGTTGGATGCCGCGAGAAATTGGTAATGACGGGTTTTCAGAGGTGGTAAGGGAGGCCAGGCCTCCTCACAAAATTGATTAAAAACGCTAAAAGATGCATATTTTTTTAACTTAAAAATTGGGAGAATTAACTTTGTCTTAAACTTATATAATTTTTTACGGCTAGCGAGTAAACATTTGAAAAGTAATTTCTCTTCCTGCAAACAGCGTTACAATTCAAGTCAGAGCCAAATAGTTCTACGCGTTTCACATGTACGTGGGTTCTTTTTACCTGGCACTTGTAAATCAGCTGTTGACGGTTTCGTCCAATTGGGAGCTTAAACGTCACCGTGTTGACGTTTTGGCTCTCGATTGGATGACACCGTAACAGCTGACATGTCAACTGCCCGGTTGGAAAAATCCAAGTATAGGTAGCACCACCATGTACTAGCACTGCTTGTGCCTGCAGGATACCGGCGGCCCAAGGTGTCGCACGCCTGCCCTGTTGCCATGACAACGACCTCAACCAAGAAGAAAAGAAGTTTCGTTTTGTCTAGCTTTGGACGAGATGCCGAGACGGGTCGATGCCCTCATTGAGATTGTTGTCATAGCTTATTGATAACATCTAGAATCTTAACGAGATACTGGTGCAGAGAAGTGGTCAGTGTTTTCTCCATAGAGCATAAAATGTACTGCCGTTTGCTTAGAGAGCAGCGTGTGGACGGTCATTGCTCCCCAATGGACGCCGAAGACATTGTCCAACGTCGCCGAGATGGGTGAGCCAACCATCTGGTAACAGCTGCTACTAACGCAGAGAAGAAGCCAAAGTATACAAAGAGGTCTTCCTCTGCCTTCTTCCAACACCAAGCTCATTAACACCTTCGGCCAAGAGTGCAGAGGCAGGTAGTGAGTGGCGCTGGCGCGATGACCCTCAGACCAATCACCTCAACTGCCATCAAATTCCTTCCTGCCTCTGCCTCCTCAGACTGACTCCATCGACCGAGAGACTGACGACGGCTTCCGGGAGCCAAAACGACAGCACACTGCTTAACTTATTACTACAGACACTGTCAAGCTCATACCTACTGACAACCGCTATGAACCACTGACTGACCGAAACAGAGACTGACAGTAATGAAGTTAGAACAACCGAGACTAACGCCACCCCTACGCAACGCCGTCAAATTGGAGCCATCCCTATCGACAGCAAGGGACTGAAACACCCGACAAAACTACTGACCGACCTGCAACAACACCTACCTAACAACTTATTTGTTAAGAGCACATGGACCGAACTCACCCTCCAGGCCAGGGGGACAATTGACGCACTCAAAAAATTATTTGAGGCCTTGGAGGCTATTGAACTTGACCCCAACATACGATCACGTTACTTTGACTGCAAACTTTTTTACCACAATCACAAGACAATCACGAACGACACACTAAACGTGCCATTAAAGGACGCTGAAGGAATTAATCTCCCAACATTCCCCTGACATCTCGACAGCTCTCAGTCAATTCCCCTTCAAAATTCATCATCTTTCTGAAATGAAAAAGGGATTAGACAACAATACCTTGACAGGACTTGGACTCCACGTAATCGAGACAAACAGACAAGACATAGGACAAATCAAAACAACCAGTAAGTACATCACAAAATCACCATCGACGACTACTACTAGACTGACAACATTCCTCGCTGTGACAATTGCCAAATGGATCACCACAAAGTTAAACCTCCAAATTCTCTCCAAACTCCTCACATCGACATGACCATCAAACATCTCCCAAATTAACCGATCCGTGCGTAAAGCTTCCACTTTCACAGATGAAAAACCAGCTCAACTCACAAACAACCTACTACTACGACGATGCAAACGAAAGACTCATCAGATTTTCTACAAAACACGCCGACATGAAGACAAAATGACTTATTTTACAAACGAACACTATACCACGCACTGCAAGACTACGAACGTCAAAATGGACAAACACAATAACTGACCTTACTAAGCATCTAGCAAAACTTGAAAACTCCCCACTCACATCATCTCGCCACTAAATCAACCAGGCGGTATAAAAACCTACGATCGCCGACTATAACAGATCGTGTTGCTGACAAACATCAGACACAATTTACCGCACCTGACACTCCCCTCCCGTCACACACAATTTTATATTACTTGAAAACGGCCTATCCTCCTCCAACACTAACAAACACTACGGACAATATCAGACTAACTGACGCATGCATCACCCACTCCTACTTCCCCATATCCTGGAAAACAGCCGAAATTAAAAAGATCCCGAAACCTAACAAGCCTCTACAAAACCCCGACAACTATCGACCAATAGGCCTCCTAAATTTTAGAAAGAATCATCCTCCATAAACTATAACCAATATCAGTCGAACGACTCTGACCAACACAATTCGGCTTTCGAGCAGACAGATCGACTGGACTGCAAACGCTATGTCTCACTGCCGACATTTCGACACTATAGGAAGGAGAACGACACTCGGTACCAGCAATCTTCCTCAACTTCGACACTGTTAATCATCGCTTACTCATTAACAAAATCACCCCTCTCAACCCACACTTTGTTCTTTCACTTCTCTAATTACTTGCACCTTTTACGTAGACCATCTTCTTCCTTCCTCAGACCTATTCTCGCAAGGAGCTGTCCTCTCCCCCATCCTCTTCTCTGCCTATACCAACGACCTACCCACCTCATCACAGACTAACAACTACATTTACGTCTGACGATACTGCACTCACGGTGACAAAACGTAGGCCACCTCACTCTGTACGACTGCTACAACGAGAATTAGACACAAAAGCTTCTTGGGCAAAAGACAATAACCTGCTACTAAATCCCACCAATAGCACTGAAATATTTTCCAATAGAGGGAACGTCTACAACTCCTACCCGACTCCACCCCCACTTACAATAGACGACACCATTGTCAAATGGACAATGACACCAACTATCTTGGTATTACACTTGACCAGAAACTGACTTGGAACAATCACATCGACTTCATTACACACAAAGCCAACAGACGACAGAACGCACTGACACCGTTACTGACGCACCCACTCACACCGACAAAGATATAACTGTACGTCTATGCTTGGTGTTTTCTAACAGGCGGCTGAAGGTAGAATCTCCAAGATGGAATTCGGCACGACCTTTTGCGTTTTTCTTGGTCCTGTTGCAAGATGTCGCACGATCGCGACAGCATCAATCAGTGCTGCAGATTAAACGACCCTAGCGATAGGACTGAGAATGACTCAAAAGTCGTGCCGAATTCCATCTTGGAGATACTACCCCCAGCCAAGTATACAAGACATACATAAAAACTATCATAACATGGGGAATGACAACCAAAATTATAGAAGGATTTTCCTAAGGATTAGCCAAAGTGACAGTTCGCGTAACAAGTGAGCATCGCATGTAATTCAGTGAAGTATTCCTCTGCCGCGACAGCTGTTCAGCTACGCCTCTTCGTAAAGCATTTGGAAACATCAGTATACAGAAGTCCAAGAGTTTCGGTGAGGTATATGCACGTACGCGAGCCCGGAAAATATTTAAATTTAATTACGTATGTGGAAAATCTCTTAACATGCTCTCACAATCAGTAAAAGAAAATGGCCACGAATGTAAATAGAAAGACAAATGATTTTAAGCCGGAAACACGTGCACCGGTATGCCTCTCGCATTCAAGTGTTTTAAAAACAACATAATATTTATTACACAAAAAGTAAATATAATGCAATTTTTATAGAAAAAAAGATTTTTTATAGAAGAGCACATAACAATGCACTTCCTAATTTGAATTATTTCTCGCGGCGCACTATATTTTTGTCAGCCGAGCACATCACAAAAGGAAGCGTCGAAGCCATTTACAAGTTAGCCAACTGCAATCGAACGAATGCAGGAAGGGAGTGTAATGGGCTCCAGGGCCCAACGACACCACAGAACCCTCAGTTATGTTGCCAGCACTAGCTGTCACTTTGGCTTATCCTTAGGAAAATCGTTCTATAATAAAAACCGAAAACTGCTTTCTACGCATTTCATTCAGACCACCACCAATAACGAACTATATCAGACTTAGACAAAAACTTAAAATGACTCCAATTGACAAGGACATCTACGCCACGGTTCGTAAAGACGTCGACAACGCCGCCCTCTAAAAGTCGCACTTCACTGCTTTTCTACAAACTCGACAACACCAACACGTACTAAAACATCGACCTATTTATACAAAAATGTTTCCTCACCCTATTGGCATTCTCAAAATTCCTCCGCCTAGCACCTAAAGACACCCCTCACCCACCGACACTGGCCACAAAACATTCTAAAAAATTCACCCCTATCAGAACTACCACTCTAAATTTTTTTATCAATTTCCCCCTCTTCTCTCTTCTATCCCTTCCTCGCTCTCCAAACACTTGTACAGGGGAGCGAGAGATTCCTTCTCTCTTCTCCCCCTCTCGCTCGCCCACCGCACTCGCGCCACTCACCCGAACTGGGAAGAACCCAAAAGCAGACCCAGAGAAATAATAAACACTAGGAAGAAGGCAGCTTTGGAGTTGGTTTGGCACGGAGCCTCTCGCGCGTCTGGCCTCCTTCTGTGAAGGCGTGTAGCGATCATAGACTGTGGCGTCATGAGGTTGCAATAATACACAGACGAAAGTGCGTTAAATAATTGCTGGTTTATTTACTAAGTTCTACTGCTGAAACAACCTTATTTACACAACTAAATTAACTTAAAAAGGTTCCACTGGGAGTAATCTGTGTAACCACACCACTACGCTCGAATATCACTTAAATTCGATGGCGTGAAGCGCCGCATCCTACTTACGGACTCGTCCTTGAGTCTTCCTGTCCTTACGGCAAACACATTGCCGACCCTATCCGCCACTCTCGCGGCCCGCACCCAACGCCATTCGCCGACCGGCTCTTCGGCCAGATGCGCACCCCTCGAAGATTCGAAGCGAAAGAGATCGGAGCGTCGTCGCGCCCCGCGCAGGTAGCCAGCACCCCTTCCACGCCGCCTCCTGGCTTTTCTCCCGTCACATCCGCTTCTCTATAATATAGACTAGCACGTGGACGCCTGAACGTTTCGCCTACGTCACGCGGCCGCTCGTTGAAATGTGTTTGTATCCACGACGCTACAAGACGGTGGTTGCGATGGATCCATTGTGTGGCAGACCCAATATTTCAATGGACACAGTAAAATCTTTATTGGAAGTGCCGTTTTCGCTGAAAAGTGACCCTGAAGGAAGAGAACTATTAAATATAATTCTTTTATGTGGAATGTCGGCATTAACGGTTTTCCAGTAAAGCAAAGGTCATTGGCCTTTCAATTTCACAATAATATTCCGTGCCTGAATTTGTCTGGGCCTCTCCAAGTTTTGAACCCACCATCTGCGAATGATTAGTGGTTATATTTATATTTAATATTTCAACTTTAAAGCCTATTGGCACCTACTTTTAAAAACCTAAAAAGAGACTAATTTGACTAATTGCCTTTGCGTCTTTTTTTCTTCTGTGTCGGCAAAACAGAGATGATACTAATTTTTAGTTGCGTTAATCTGTGAGATAGCGCTGATGAATATACCGGACAAGAATCTTGCGAGAAAGTTCTCCATGCTACTATTTCCTGACTTCGTAGAAAAGTCTGCACCTGCTTCTAAGGTAAAGCGATTGAATTTTCGCGAAAAAAAAACAATCGTGGCTGCATGGCTCCTATTACATTAGCTGAGAATCTTTGTTTATTGATGTTTCCTACGAGGTTGCTTTCTTGCCTACGCGACTGACGTGCTCTGGCTGTGCTCCAACATTTTACTAATTTTGACTACTTTTCTACATCTTTCAGGTATTTTTCGTTTTAAAATTTTCTTTACTTGTTATAGATAAGCTGAAAGAGATTGCTATTGACCGAAGGAGTGGAAAAGAAATAATATAAATATTGGTTTAAAAGACGGCGTAACGGACAAACGTGCATTAGAACGAGTTTGAAGACTTCCAAAATTCATTTGCTCTATAAATTAGAATTTAGAAATTACGAAAGGTTTAAACTATTAATGAAAGTGCTGTGATAATTGTGAAAAACATCCAAATTCAAAGTTTCGTCTATAACAGTAACTTCGTGTTTTCAAATTCTTGAATTAGTGAATTTTGTGGCCTTTCTATATGTAAAGTATAGTAATCTAATTGTATTTATGAGTTTGCAGCTTAGATTATTAACGTAAACACATAGAACTGTTTTCGCAATTAATCAATAACATTTAAATAGTAATTAGAATCACATTACATGTATTTTTAAATAAATATGTAACAAATTAAGTAATTTAGTACACTTAAATCAAAAAGATAATTTGGAAAATATTTTTTACATTAGTCTAAGTTCTCATTTATTTATTCTCATATTTATCCCGCACATTGATACGTATTCGTGACATGACTATTATTCACTATACACTTTCTACTCCGTACACTCTCAAAGCCGACCTTCTGAAAGCCTTCACATACATAAACAATAATTTAGATGACTATATCCGAAGGCTCGAAGAGGTTCAAAACAGACGGTTGAACAACAATAGGCAACATCTCAGAAACTTCAAACCGTCCATCCGCGAAAGCAAAAACACAATTATCACTACCAATCACGACTAAAAACAGATTTTCTGTATTAGATTATGACAATGAGTTTCCTTGTCTTCCCAGTCTTCACTACCCCCTCCCATCATCGGCACGTTTATCCACAAACCAACGCAAACAGGCTAGCAAGCACAAAGAAACAAAGATAAGTAGAGTTGCGCAATCTGGCCCATAAGTAAACTGATCCCATCAAAAAGGTACTAATTTTAGCAGATAGCCATGGACGACAAATCTCCCTGCTCAGTGGGAAACTCCCATTCAATTTCTCTGTCACGGGTGTGTTTAAACCCAACAGGAAGTTTGCCGACGTGACCAGTGAGTTGTACACACACACAAACTCTCACCAAATGGGCTACAGTCATAAACATAGGAGAGCAGGATGACATCAATTTGGGTGATCACTTTACACCTGAGCAACATGTTGACAAACTACAACGTATCGCCCAAAGCACGAACATCTAGTCTCGACTCTGCCCTTCTGGTACAACAAACCTACAACGTGCAAAGAAATTAGACAGGTAAACAACCAATTAACACTGCATCTGAGGCACACATGTTAAATTATTTGAGCTTAACTTTTTCTTAGAAAAACACTTCACCCGGCATGTTCTTCTCTTGAACCTTGTTGGCAAACATCCACTCGGTAACGAGCTTGCAAAAATATTTCATTTTACAAACTCAGCAGTGTCCTGCACAAGACTCATCCCCCTCACGTCTCCTAGTTCTATTTCATCCTCTGAGAACCCTTTGGACCCAATTACCTTATCCCCTGAACCTAATCCTTGTACTACCTCTCCCATTATTCATTCCTCTACATCTGTAACCCCTCCTTTATCACCTCCAGTCACTGCAGGGACACGATACTTCCTTCGACCACGCACTCGAAGTAAAATGAGATCAATAAATAGCAACTACAGTCACATGCGGCAGAGAAACATCCGTGTAGCACCATGCAAAAGATTCTAACAATGCATCGTAATGCGCAATCTTTTTCGAAATAAAATTGAATTAATCGAGATAGCATTACAATGTGAACTGAGTCAAATAGATGTTGTTTTTTTGTTTTACAGAACATTGGTTGTCTCATAATGAACTAAACACATTCCAAATTTCTAGTTTTTACCTTGCAGGATCGTATTATAGAGCGAAGGAATCAAATAGTCGGCGTCGTTAGCCGAATCCGTTTACTATTCTCCGTGAAGTCATGGAGGTTAAGCGAATTCGAGTGTCGCGGGTTCCTGGTTGGGTGACCGACTCGAGATCTAATGGCGTCGAGGCCCTGGCCGAAGGGATAAAAGGCACTGAATGACTGCTACGTGAAGAGACTTGACAAAGATATTACTTCCCATTAGTAACGAAGGAGTTCCATTAGTAAGGAACGATTTAAAAAATATTGATTTAATTGCCAGAAAAGAAAATGAACTCCAGAAAAATTCTCATATATTGAGTAATATCTTGGAAGATTACAACCTCAAAATCTCTATCAAAAAAACGTAAAGGAATAGCTTTCCAAGCCAAATTTCCCGTCAGATCAAAAATATGTATTTACAATTCTTTTTTTTTAATTTGTTGCGTCGTTGTTGACGCAACTCTTAACCCTTGTTGGGCGTTGACAAAAACAACCCTTGTTGTTTGTTGGAGTAATCCTCCGTTACTAAGTAATTACTACAATTACTGTTAGAGTAATTACTGTATTTGTCGAGTCTCGTCACATTGCCTTTTATCCCTTCGGCCAGGGATTCGACGCCGTTAGATTCCGGGGTTCCTAGCCTGTCACCCAACCAGGAACCCGCGAGTCTCGTTTTTGCTTAACCTTCGTGACTTCACGGAGCGTAGTAAACGAATTCGGCTAGCGCCGCCGGCAATTCAACATTGGAACAAGTAAGCCATTTCAACTACCTTGACTGCAACTTGACCTACGATTATGAGAACGACGGTGATAACAAACTCCATCGGTTCTAACAATTGTGCCGCACAATAAGACGGACGCTCTTGAAGAAGACAAGAAAAGAGACGCGACTAAAAATGTACAAAGTAATGGCAGTACCAGTTTTACTGTACGGGAGCGAGTCATGGGTGTTGACGAGAAAGAAAAGTGGTAATATACAAGCTTCCGAGATGAGATTTCTAAGAGCAGTAAGAGGCTGTAGCCTCCTCGACCAGTTCAGAAACGAAAACATCCGAAAAGATCTCAACATATTCTCCATATTAGACAAAATAAAGGAAAAACTTTCAGCGTGGTCCCAACACCTATAAAGGATGGAAACTGATAGGTTCACAAAAGTGGCCTACCACTATCGATCGGCTAGAAAAATAAATCCTTTGCGCTTTCTTGGTCCTGCCGCAAGATGTCGGATGATCGCGACCTCATCAAGCAGTGCTGCAGATCAAGTGACTAGCGGCAGGACTGAGAAAGACTCAAAAAGTCGTGCCGAGTTCCATCTTGGATATACTACCCTCAGCCGCCACGTTAGAAAAACTTATGTATAATTAAATTTCTAACTTTTAATTTTCTTTGTTTAGGTTTCAAGTTATAAGAAATTCCATTTAACTCAGCATGTAGAAGGAGCGTTATATAAGGCAAATGTACTCTAATTCGAATTAAAGCACTCTTAACATAAACATATGGGGAATCCACCAAAAAGAACTAGTTTTGTGGTTTATCACGCTATGGTTGCAGCTAATATCCCATTCAGGAAACTAGAAGACCCAATATAAAAAGGGTTTTTGGAAATATACTGTCAAGAGGTCACATTTTTTACAAACTCATGTTATTCAGGATCTACCCGAATATGCTGTTTGTGTTTCTTCAGCAAAACAGGTGTTTCAAGATCTATACCAGTGGCGAAGAGTCAGGGTAGGAAAAGTAAGCTGAGCTTTCCTCAAGAATCTTGAAGAAGGCGAGATATATCTCTTCACTAAAAAAGAAAATGGTAAATTCAAAATGTCGTGTTTTAGCCATTTAATAGCGTACGTACGAGCACCATGTTATTTTTTCTGTTCTTATGCATATTCAATGCGATGCGTCTTCGCCATTGCCCGGTGCCGCGGGTGAGGCGGAGTCTCGTCCGCCTAACGTCATTAGACAGCTGTTGGCCAGGGACGTGGCGCGGGGAAGTGAGCGCGCATGGGCAGTGAGTAGGCTGGCTCGGTGTTGGGGTGTAGGCCGGCCTTACAACTTTATAAGTAATTTAAACTCTTGCAGGTAGGCGCTCTCTTCATCACAAGCTTGCGTGAAACTTCCGAAAATATCAGCTAGAGGTCATTGAACAACTTCAAGTACCACTGAAATCACGAGTAAAACATTTACTCCATATTTCAAAATTAGAATTCCTCAGTCACTAATTCATTTTTTAAAAATTTGTTGCGCCCTTAATTTAACTTATCGACGCAACGCGTCTCTTCGCCCCTGGTCGAGCGTTGAGCGTGGAGTAATCCTCCATTATCCTCCATTATCCTACTTCTATTCCAGAGGACGCTGTATTTTAATGTCTCGTCAGTTGTCAAAGAGGACCGCCAGGTAGCATCTCCGCGTACGCGCCTCTTACTTCACGCGCCCCTGCGTCACTACCCAGCGGCCAGAATTGGGAAGGAATTAGGAAAGCGGTAGGGTTTAGGACACTTCACAGGGGTTGGACTAGCCATTGTGAAGCGGCCAAACTCGTTTTGGTGGAACAAATTTCACATGAGATTCGACGGGAATCGAACCCGGACCTCAGTGGTGAAAGGCTAGCGACTTCGCTATGTGCCACGAGCGAGCTCATTAAGTGTAATATTGAGAATGCTCTTTTTTCTCTCAGATTATTTAGCATTGGGTTAACTTTTAGTGAAACACGATCATTTAAAAATGTTGATTTTAAGCATTTAGGTGTTGGTATCGCGGGGAGTGTGTGAATCCCCTAATAGTATTGTATTGTGGAAAGATCAAACAGGATCAGATCAATGTAATTTCATTTCGTAAGTTGATTGAATTCGTGTGTAAGTTACAAGTGAAATGTCGTTGACCTGCCACTGCATGTCGCTGTGTCTCACTCACAATGAGCACTCTGAAAATAATTAAAACTCATATATGTAATTCTAAATCAAATAACAGAATCTCAACGTGACTACTATTTTAATAGAAAAGAAATTTACTTGTAAGTGTTCGCAAGATGCTATGTTCAAAGAAAGAGTGGCATTTTTTCTGAAGAAAACCAGACATTTAGAATTGATTTACAAAAAAATTTCAAACAATTTACATGGCAGCAAATTTTGTTTTTAATCCTGGAGTAGTCTTATTCTTGATTTAAGTATTGTTGCATGATTGAATTAATTATTTCTATTACTTAGTTAAATTATTATTATTATTATTATTATTATTATTATTATTATTATTATTATTATTATTATTATTATTATTATTATTATTATTATTATTATTATTAAACTCTTAGTCTTCTGATCTCCATCTTCGAAATATTCGATATTTCACAAATTAAGTAGTATGCGTGTTTGCAATATGTTCGTGACTCAGCTTATCGAAAAATTAACCTCACACTTCGCCACTGATCTACACCACGTTATTTAGTTTACATTTCACATTTCTTATTAATATTATAAGCAAATTGGAAGGATCAGGAAAATACATCTCTGAAAGCATGAGTTTTCTAGAGGAAATGAAGCAAAAAATCAAAGAATGGCCAGGTTGCATTGGGGAAAAATTGGCTTCAAAAATGGAGAAAGTTCTTCAAACGAATAATGATCTGAAGGATCTATGCACTGCGGAAGCACCCTCCACTTCTGTTGGCGTAGAACGGTTGTTCTCGGCGTATAAACTGAGACATTTATTTTCGCTCAAAAATATGGATAAAGTATTAGTACGTAATTTATTGTGAGACAATCTATGGTACGAATAAATTCTAACTAGAGGACAAAGAATTAAACTTGTTCATTAATAGTAATATCATCAAATATACAATACTGATTCAATATAATATTGATTTATATTTTTATCTTTGAGAAATATATATAATAAATTGTAAATATGTGTGTTTTTGTATGATTCCTTGCTTTGTTTGTGCCTAATCTACCATTTAAATGCCTAAATAAGATGCTGGAAGAACCTATTTTAGGCACCTAGAACCTAGGGTTTTGGCAGTGAAGAAAAGTGTTAACCCCCACACTACCCTTTTTGCAAATATTTAGAGTACAATTGAATTATATATACAAAACCCTAAGAAGTAAATTATAATATTCGAAGAATGAGGATAAGATAGTTGCAGAATAACTGAATGTGGGGTAGTTTCTATTTCAAAGATTGGAATAATACGTATGAAAGTATTTAAAACTACATGTTTAGCGGTTTTCCCATTCTTCAGTAGACGCTTTAAAAACTAAATTCTGAAATATTATTACGACCTAATAATTTATTAATTTAAGATATGGTTGCCCATTAACTATCACTCGTTTCTTTTCTTCATTTGAAAGGGAAGAAAAGCAATTATTTAAAACCTTTGTACCACTTTTTCACTATCCATATCAAAAAATAACTAAATAACACTAATTTCATGAGTATCACTAAAGATTGCAACGCGCAACGGAGAAAATTACCGTCACGGACGCTCCCTCACTATCCTTGTTTTTTTCTAACGTGGCGGCTGAGGGTAGTATCTCCAAGATTGAATGCGGCACGGTTTCTTGAGTCATTCTCAGTCCTGCCGCTAGAGTCGCTTGATCCGCAGCATTGCTGCATACGGTCACGATCATGCGACGTCTTGCGGCAGGACCAAGAAAGACGCAAAAAGTCGTGCCGAATTTCATCTTGAAGATACTACCCTCAGCCGCCACGTTGGAAAGAAACAAGGACAGCGAGCCGTTGAATCGAGATCCAACGCCTTCGCACGCTTCGTCCTTGAGTAGGGGGACCTCGTCGAGCGCATGCGCTGCCGCCTCCTGATCCTGAAGATGTTGGAGACATTCGTCAACGGCCTGAGCTGCGCTCGCGCACTGCCTGCGTCGCAAAGACGTGGTGGTGCCGATCTGACTACGATCGCACGAAAGATCGAATAAATGAAAAACTCTAAATAAAATCAAAGGAAACTAGAGATGCTACGAAAAAAAAAACAAGGATAGCAAGCCGTTGAATCGAGATCCAACGTCTTCGCACGCTTCGTCATTGAGTAGGGGGAGCGCATGCGCTCTTTCTCGTAGTAAAGTTTTCTAATTTCCTTGGTATGGACTGGTATTGCACAGACTTGCCCCTCCTTGCCTATTGCCATCTATCGCCGCCCAAAGTACATTTTTTTGAATATTTCTCAACCTTTCGGTTTCCCATTAGGGGAACCGAAATATTATTTTAAGAATATTAAAGAAGGCTAAAACCTCGCTAAGTTGCTAAGTCGCTAAGCTTTCAACTTTCATTGAAAAAGTTTGGAGCCATTTTTGAGAAAATAGCATTAATCGTTACTGTAAATGCGAAATTTGAAGCCCTTCTTCACAGAAATCTATTGAGGTTTCGAGAAAGTTCATGTAACTTCATTTGAAGCACATTCACTCACAAATGTAATAATATATACAAATCAAAGGAAATGTGCATATTAACGGCATGAGAGATATTTTAAAAAATAGCATTTTGTAATTTTCGAAAAAACATAATAATACACCAAAATTTGCGGCATTTTTGAGAAAATGGAGTTTGAGCGTTTCTGAAACTGCGGAATTTTGAGCTCTTTTTAACAAAAAACTGTTGTTTTAGAGAAACTTTATATGACACTAGCAGAACTCGGCAGACGTCGTCCTGCTCTCTCTTCTTTCACTCTCTTTTACCCTCATTCTCTGTCCTTTTTCCATCTCTCTTTCCTCCTCGCTTTCCCCTCCCTCTTTTATCCCGACCTCTTTTTTCCCCCTCTCCTTTTCCATCTCTCTTTCCCTTTCTATTTCCCTCTTTCTCATTTCTCCTACTCTCCCTCTTTTCGCCTCTCTTTTTCCTCTTTCTTCCCTCTCTATATTTTCCTCTCTCCTTTTTTCTTCTCTCTCTCTTTCCCCCTCTCTTCTCTATCTTTTCCATCCTTTTACACGTATCTTTCCTCCCTCTTTCCCCTTTTCTTTTCTCTCACTTTTTCTTCTCGCTCTCTTTTTCTCTCTCTATTTCGCTCCTCTTCTTTCTCTCTTCCCCTCTCTCTTTACCTCTATCTTTCCCTTCCTTCTCTCTCCATCTTGCATTGCTGGTTCCTCCTCGGTCTCGTCCCGCGTCACACGGCAACGCCTAGCAATAATGAAGCTGGGTTCCCATGATTGGGAATTACATTTAACTGAAGCGCCATCTTGTGCTGCATCGCCTTCTAGTGGAGTTACAAAAAATGAACAGCATAAAAACCTCCATGAAAACACATAGATGTGCCAACTTTCATGGAGATCGGTCACACGGCCATCCCCCTATGCTTATTCTATGATTCTATCGCACCGCTGCTGGCCTCCGGCGGAATATATCAAGAACCCGTCTCTTAGCGACAGACGAAAAATAATGACCGTGGTGCATCTACCAGCATATTATTTAAAATATTTATTTTCCGCAGTTATGTTCTATTAATCTTTACCAAACTTTGCAAGGACACAGCGTTAAATCCTGAAGAAGAGCCTGTAAATATTTCGTATCTATTCATACACTCATTTTTGTGGAATCGATGTCGATTACATGTCGTTGAATTCACTTTTATTAGTACAGAAGATAGAAGATTATTTAAAGCACATGTACTCATAAATTAATAAAATGAAATCGCCTCTAATATAAATATTATCGAGTGAGAGACAAGTAAAAAAAATACATTTCGGTATTTTTTGAAGAAAAAACAAACAAACAAAAGAAAAGAGCTATATGGCTTTATGTCATCGGACAGGGTGCATTTGGTACTACACCTACCAAAACTTAGAAACCTAGAAAAAATTGGGAGCCGTTTTTGAGAAAATCTTGTTTTTTTATTTTTTTAAAATACTAAAATTAAAAAAAACTAAAATTTTTAAAATAAAAAAACACGAAAACTATTAAAATGTTCAAAAAAATGTACATAAGCTTAATAAAAGAACTATTCATTGACTACAAATTTTATTTGAAGGAAAAATCTTTATCTTCAATTTCATAGTTGTAGGAAGACGCAGAAAAAATTCAAACTTTTGCAATTTTCGAAAATTCAGAGTTAATCGGAACTATGCCACATTTATAAGTGTACTTTATTCTTACAAGATATTTTTAAAGAAATTTGTAACCGTTTTTGAGAAAAATTTGAAAATGTCCGGTGGATTTCATGTAAAGTACCCTCCAATTTTTAAAAATATTTTTCAAAACTTCTACTAGCGCCAGATAGACAGGGGTTTCTTCAGTTTGGAAAAGATTGTACCTCTTGATTTAGGCGCTAGTGTTTACAGACGGACGCACAGAACGACGGACGTTTAAAAAAACAACTCTTTTCGG
The DNA here is from genome assembly GCA_011170035.1 of Teleogryllus occipitalis. Taxonomy (NCBI): domain Eukaryota; kingdom Metazoa; phylum Arthropoda; class Insecta; order Orthoptera; family Gryllidae; genus Teleogryllus; species Teleogryllus occipitalis. The sequence continues at coordinate 34,439 of BLKR01009320.1, forward strand.
TATCAGAGGACCCCAAAACGTCTATTTCCGTTGAAATCTCGAAATCGATTTTCCGCAGCATTACATAACTTTCTCTATATTACGTATATTACTCCGTATATACGTACGTATACGAGAAAGTTAAAATGATATTATTTCCTTGGACCGTTAACATACGACTTGCACACCGAAAGAAAACGCCAGTGCCTAGAACGCATCTTTTAAAATCTAAAAATTCAGTATAGCAATGATGTCGCTAAAACTCAAGCGTCCCTGAAGAGAAGCGCTAGGCAACCCGCCCTATCGTTAAGTATTGAGTGCGTGTTGGTTGCATATTCTGCTCGAGTAATTGTGAAATATCGGCCGGAATATTATTACCTACTTGAACGTTATCTCGGACATCAAATTCCCCCAAGGCAGTGTCATAACAAACACATGCCCAAACTTGAGGGAGAACATGTTTGGAATAGGATACTTGATGACCATGTCCAAACCAGGACATAGAACGAACCCATACTCGCGAGGAAGTTTTCAGCTATTTGAAGTTTTGCAGAGCGAAGCGTAAAACGTGATTAACAATCATGTTATCAGTAGCGTGTGAAGAGTAACTAGAGGTGCTACAGGTTGGCACAGACTTTCTCGTAGTAAACTTTTCTAATTTCGTTGGTGTGGTCTGGCTTTAAGGTCTTGCTCCATTCTGTGGCCATCTGCCATCTATCGTCACCTAAAGTACCTTTTTTTACATTTCCTCAACTTTTTGCTTTCCTAGTTGTACAATCGAATTATTAGTTCAATAATATTAAAGAAGAGTAAAAGCTTGTCCTAAATAGAAATTTTCATTGAAAAATTTAAGGCGGTTTTTAACAAAATGGCGATTAAGCATTACTGTAAATGAGAAATTTGAAGCTCTTTTACACAGGAATTTATTGAATTTTCGAATAAGTTTAATCGAAGTCATTTGAAGAACTTCCTCTCACAAATGTAATTATGCCTACAAATCGATGGAAATGCCCATATTAACGGCGAAAGAGATATATTCAAAAAATTACATTTGTGTAATTTTTGAGAAAATAAATTAACACAACAAAATTAACTTTACGTCATATTATACAGTGCAATTAGCACTATCTATTGAAAAATTTTGAAGAAAAAAATTGGAGCCATTTTTGAGAATATGGCGTTTGAGCGTTTCTGAAAATGCGGAATTTTGAGCCCATTTTTACAGAAAACTGTTGAGTTTTCGAAAAACTTTATTTGACATTATTTAAAGCACTTATAAATATAATAATTTAAAGAAATCACCTTTAATGTAAGTATTACCTACGTGAAAGAAGTAAAAAATTACATTTTTGTAATTTTTGAAAAAACAAAGAATGTAGCAATATGGCGTTTGTATCATGGTATTAGGTTCGCTTGGCAATAAACCTACCTAAAATTTAATGAAAAAATTTGAAGCCGTTTCTGAGAAAATATTGTTTTTGTAATATTTTAAAATTGCAAATATTCTACGCATTATTGCACGAAAACTACTAAAATTTCCCCAAAAGAAACCTACATGACCTTATTGAAAGAACTACTTATACGCAACAAATTTCATTTGAAGGAAAAATCTCTCTCTTCCACTTTATAGTTGTAGGAAGAATTAAAAAAATTCAAATTTTGGCAATTTTCGATAATTCAGGGTTAACCGTGCAAATCGGACGAATGCCATATTTATAAGTGTATTTTACTCTATTCTTACAAGAAATTTAAAGAAAAAAATTAGAGCCGTTTTTGAGAAAATCTTGTTTTTGTAATTTTTTGGTGGTGATAATGCTGGCGGTCGCGGCGGCAGTGGTGGTGCTGATGGTGGTGCTGGTGCTACTGCCGATGGTGGTGCTGCTGGGGATATTGTTGCTAATGACTGCAGCGGGGGTGGTGGTGGTTTTAGTGGCTGCGGCGGGGATGGTTGCGGTTGGGTACTGGTGCTCGCGGCTGCAGTGGGGGTGGTGCTGCTGGCAGAGGTGCTGGTGCTAGCGGAGGTGGTGGTGCTGGTGGTAAGGCTGATGGTTGTGGTGCTGGCTGCTGCGGCGGGGGAAGTGGTGGTGCTGGTTGTGTTGGTGGTGGCGGTGGCTGCAGAGGGTGTGATGGTGCGAGTGGTTGTGTTTCTGGCGGCTGCAGCGGGGGTGGAGTTGGTATCGGCGATGGAGTTTTGGTGTTGGTAGCGGCAACTGCAGCGGAGGTGATGGTTGTGGTGGTGCTGGTTAGTTGATGTTGGCGACTGCGGTGGGTGTTGTGGTGCTGTCGGTGGTGGTGATGGTTGTGATAGTGGTGGTAGTGGAAAAGGTGGAGGAGGAAGAGAAAGGGGGAGAATTCGGAAATTTCTTAATAAATTCTAAGGCTTGTCAAGGTGTGAACCATCGGCGTTTTATCATATAACTGGACTTGAGAGTTTGTTTTGCATATTGCTCTTAATACAGAGATCCAGCGTTAGTGGTTCCTTCAGTGCAAGATCCAGGGTTTTCTTTTTCATCTTCGTAAATAAGCCAGAAAGCCTAAAACGATTGGCTTTAAAATTACATTAGAGGCATAGTTGTTTGGCGTTAATTTTTTTATGAAATAATAATTTTTAATAATGTTAATATTTTATTTCACATTAATTCGCTGTTTTTTCAAAAGATAAAAAATCAGAATATTTAATTTTCTATTATATTTTTAGTTTATAAGATGACAATATCAATAATTACTATTGTGTACTTACTTAATAACATAATAACACAAGACAACAGAATCATATTCGTCATCATAATTCATACCTGAAACATATTTTCGAAGCCATTCACGAACTGAAGGTTAATCAATCTTCTCTATGGGAATGTTGACTTTGAGAAACACTTTAGTAGAATCTTTAATGAATTCCACTCTGCCAATCTTCGCTTTGTTTTGGTTTCCGAACGAAAGTTCTATATTACACGGCGCTTTGGTGCTTCAGAACTATTTAATTCACTTTCAAATGCTCCTTATATTTAACACAACGTTTTAATAACGTGTCTCTTCTCTTCAACTCAAGGCGCACACTTGCGTATTAAAATATTTTAAAAACGTATAAACTTTCATTGGAAACTTCTTTAGCTTTCCTGTAAACAGTAACAGTCGTCGACCGGCCCATCTTCACAACTAACGATTGGGTCCGCGATGCCAAAGTGTAGAGAAAGTGATGTAACGATTAAAATCGATTTGGAGATTATAACGGAAAACACATTTTGGGAAATACACGTACCGAAAATGTGTTTTTTTTACTTTTTATTTCTTTAAATTTTGTATTTCAAATCGTCCGTGCCGACCTGGATGGCCGAGGTGGTTAAGAGCGAGTACTGACTCAGCGCTTCGGTCCGAAGGGTTGCGGGCTTGAGTCCCGCCTTGGGCATGGTTGTTGTCCCTTGACTTTGTATGCGTTGTCACGGAGGGCCTTGCGTTCTGCTGACCTCAGATCAGAGGAGCCCGCAAGTGTGTTGGTCTAGGGTATGGTTGAATATGCGTCCCATCGGGACGTAAAGGGTAACCGGCTGTTGGCTGGATAAAAGCCCTAGAAAAAAAAAGAAGAAAAAAAATCGTCCGTCCGTGAACATCAGCGCCTAAACTAAATATTCTTAAGAATTTTACCATAATTAATATTTTCCTGTCAATATGGACTGTCTCAAAACCCTGAGATTTTGAATGTCATTCTTTAAAATCTGTTCTTTACATGAAGCTCGTGGGACATTTTCAAAATTTTCTCAAATATGGGTCTATTTAAAAAAAATTATTCTAAGAATAAAATGAAAACAATTGCAAGGTTGGCATAGGACCGATTTTCACAGTTAACTCTGAATTTTTGAAAATTGCAAAAAATTGATAAATTTTGGACCCTCTTGTACAATTACACTATTCAAGACAGCAATTTTTCTTCAAATAACATTTCTTCTCTAAAATGAATTCTTTAATTAATGTTATGCACGTTTTAAAAGCTGTAGTATTTACATAATTTTGAGTGAAATTTGGACAATTTAAAAACAAAATTTTCTCAAAAACAGCTAAATTTTTTCGTTAAACTTTTTGTGCGGAAAGTGGTGAATGCACTGAATAACTTGATACCACCACCATTTCGATTTTTAAAACATTACCCCTGTAATTCTTTTAAAAATACCTCACACGTCGTTAATATTTAGGGGTGTTTTATACAGTATTGCATTTGTGAGTAAATGTGCTTCAAATGATTTCTAATGAAGTTTCTCGATAACTTGGAAATTTTCTGTGAAAATTAACTCAATTTGTGCATTTTCAGAACCGCCCGAATGACATTTTCTAATAAACGGCACCAAATTTTTTCTATAAACTTTTTGAATGGATAGTGCTAAATGCACTAAATAACTTGACATCACCACTATTTTGATGTATTATCTTGATTTTCCAAGAACTTGACAAATGTGTTTTTTTTAATATCTTTAACAACGTTAATAGTAATATTGTATAGATTTATGTTTTTATAGATTACTTCATTTTTGAGTACAAGTACTTACAATAATTTCTAATAAAGTTTCTCGAAGATGCGAACTTCCCTGTGATAATGAGCTCAAAATTGCGCTTTTTCAGAAACTCTCTAACAAGATTTTCTCAAATGCGGCGCCAAAGTTTTCATTGAAAATTTGCATGTATGACTACGTTTTGCTATTCTATAATATTTTTAAAGTCATATTTCAATTATACTGTGATGGGTGCTAAAAATTGAGAAAATGTGAATATATGTATTTTAGGTTCCTTGCTTGGTAGCTGGAAAGTGAGCGGAACCAAAAAGCTAGCATAGACGAAAGAGATTAAGAACTAACAAATACAAGAGTGTATGTACCATTCTCTTACTCCACTAGTAGTTTAAATTTAAATTACATTCAATTTTCATTATCGCTAATGTGGACGTTCAGATTATTTCTATTTAAATAGCTAAAACGAAATTATTACGTCATTGGGAAGCTATACAATGTATTTTAGTTTCAAGAAAATTGTCTCCCCCTCGTAGAGACGTATACTAACCAGTTTACAAAATTGTCCTTGCATTGTGTCATTTGAATTTCGCGCTTTGTTGTGAAGTCGATCTTTGAAATGTTCTATTGAATATCTTTGTAACTTTAAATAGTGCTGATATCTTGTGGACGTTTACATAAAGTAAACAGTTTGTTTCTCAGTAATTAATTTTTGTAATACCTGACTCTTATTAGATTTTTATCTACTTTTAGTATATAACTAATATCGTGCAACAGCAAAAATGCTGCTGAACAAAACCATATTAAATGGTTTTCCAAAAGTGGCACGATCTCTGTCCAAGAAGAAATAAAATACTCTCCAATAACACTGCAATAAAATAAATATTTTAACAAAAACTGTGTTCACTAATACTGCAGCAAAATAATAGTGTAGCATACATTCAGGACAATTCTTTACATACCATGAATATCGAAGAAGTTCGTTAAAGAATCATGCGAAAAGTAATTATTAAATTTATAATTTATATATTTAATATCAATATTTAATGGAAGGCGGCCTCTTTCTTGCCGCCTTGCTATTAGTTGTGTCAGAAACAGTTACGCCCTCAGTATTGAGAATTCTATCAGGACGCACAGTATTAGAGCATGATAAACAGTAATGTTTTTGCAATCATAACTGTTTTTGTCTCGAGTTCTCCTGTGCATCTCACGAAACCGTAGATACCTCTTACATGGCCGGAGGATGCATAATTTTCTTTCAATTTCTGCACGCATTGAAAATTAGTAATATAGATTGTGCACTCCTTCCCTTTAGTAAAGCCAGGCCTCTGTTCATTATTTCGTCTAAAACGTTTCATTATGTTCAAATTCTCTTTAGTTTTGAGAACTACTTGTAGATGGGGTAGTTTCAAGAGATCGAGACGTCGAGTTCGAGAGTGGAACAAAGATTTCTTGTCGACTGCACGAACTCTACGAACGTCAAGATGTACTTCTGGAGAATTCATCGAATCAATGAAATTTCGGTGACGTGAACTGTACGTGAAGTACGTGAACCTCCGTCAATGGTTGGAGGGTGGGTGTCAACATATGGGAATATGCGACATGTATAATATTATTCGGTATGATCTTTCTCACCTTGGCCAACAAAATAAATGTAATGTAGCATATTGTCCATGAAACATGTGCAAAGTACTCGTATGTGGTATGTTATATCATATGTGAGTAACCATCTGTGAAAGAGGTTGAAGATTACTTATAAGTTTCGGAATTAGCATGAATTGCAGTTAACGATGTACCAAATGTGTGTTTAAATAAATAGTGTTTAAGTATTGATCAGCCCTGGAGCATAGCATGATATAAGTGATTGTGATTGTGATACATTTGAGAAGATTGAAGATAGTAGATTGTAAAATTAAAAGTTGCGAAGTAACAGGTCGGTTTTTAACATATTTTTGTGCGAATGTCAGAGTGAAAAACTGTAACCAGATGTATAAATTAATTCTTGAATTGTTTGAGATTTGGAAATCGGGTCATCCCAGCATTACTTTTTCTAAATTTGTCATATGTTCAATTTGGCATGTGCATTTGGATAATGTTAAAAAGTCTATTTATAAACATCTCCCTCCAGAAATATAAAGAGTAATTGGTTCATTAAAATATCTTGTATGAACTTTTTGTTTCTATCCTCTGACTTCACTGAAACATTCATTCATAATGTTTTTGTTTGTTGTGATATTTATTGAAAGTGTTCGGAGCTTTAATGATTACATTTGTCAGTGTGAAATTTTCTGTTTGTCAATAAATAATTTTTGTTACATCTTTCATAAGTCAATTCCAATTAGGAAGTTGAAAGTGACCTACATTTGGATAATTCATTTTTAAGTAATGAACACACAATTACACCTCTTTTAATTATATTTTCTTTTCTTTAGAATTAATTTACTGTAACTTTGGTGCTGTACAATGGCTCGGCGAGTAACTAATAATACTGGAGATTGGAATTATCGACAGCAGTATCCACCGCGACCCAATGTACCCCAGCATTATGGCCAACAATTTTCTGCTCCACCACCTCACCTGTAAGTGTTTCCATCAATTGTATGTTTAGGGAGTTTAATGCAAAAATATGGGTACAATTCATTCAAAATGTATTTTCATTAGTCTGCAGATGTTTTGGTTACGGGTCTATTGTAGTACTGAGATAATAAAATAATTTAGATTATTATTTTTGATTGAGTGTTATAATGTTGTAATATATGCAAATTTGTTATGCTAAATAGCTGGAATATGTTGAAGTTGGGGAAAAGTTGAATAATTAATGGAGAAGAAATATTTAAACATTATTCTTTCACTTTAATGCTTTCCAAATGAGCATGAGATGAAATGAAGTGAAATGTGCATGTCGATAGTAATGAGAAATATACAGTATAATCTGAAAGTAATTGGTATGTTCTGTTCGTACTTACATTATATATAGAGGTATTAAGTTTTTAGATAATTCTTTGGCTATTCTTCTGATGAACAGCAGGACAGACATACTTTTGAAGAACTGAAATACTGGGGCATATATAGTATTTTTCTGTTGTAACACATTTACATGTCTTTCTTTTGTGTGATATATGAACAAGGGTTCAGCTAGCTATTTATTTGCAAAGCAAGAAAAGCTAAATATTATTAAAACCATATTGTCAGTCACTTTCAATTAAATAAAAATTCTTTGGACATTCTTCTGATGAACAAGTTCGTAATGTTAACTTTATGATTTTTAGGTCCACATATTGCAGAAACTATTTGACTTATGGGCTTGATATTTTAAATATTTAACATTTAAACCTTTGTTAATACAAATTTGCCCAAAAATCTTATACTGGGTGTCTGGGGGGAACGTCAAAAATTGGAAAATAAGCTCTTAAGACAATTTTAAGCATATATTGTCTTATAAACTTATTGGTATTGTGAATGTCTGAGGTGCAATAAGCACTCGAAAGTTTGTTTGAAAAAATGTTTTCTAGACAAAAATTTGCATTGCAGAAGCATAGAAACACTCCATAAATCTCTAAATTGTTTAAAAAATTGTTAAAGCTCTAAATTGTTTATTATTTACAAAAGAAATGAATATATTTGTTCAGAAAGAATAATTAACGTGGAAATAAAAAAGCACCCAATTTACACAATTCGACTGCTTTTTTATTTCTGGGTTAATTTCTCTTTCTGAACAAATAATTCATTTCTTTTGTAAGTAATAAATAATTTACATGTTTCTGGAGTGTTTCTATATTTTTAAAAATTGTTACGTATTTTTTGTTATTCTATAGGATGTACTGTATTGAAGGAAAAGGTTTTTCTTGCCTGATGATGGGGACAAATTTGTCCTCAAAAGATTGCATTTTTGAAATGATAATAAATGTTTGTTAACTGCAATATCTTATTCATGAACCTGTTATTTAATTGAGAGTGACGGGCAATAATGGTTTTAATAATATTTAGCTTTTCTTGCTTCGAAAATAATTAGCTAGCTTAACCCTTGTGAATGTATTGCACAAAAGAAAGACATGTAAATAAGTTACAATAAACCAGTACTAAATATGCCTTAAATGGAAAATCAAAAATCTCAAAAATACGTGTCCCAAGTCTAATAAATGGAGTGGTTTATGAATTTTGGAACAATATAATCACTATTCATTGCCAACACAGAGTTACATAAATATGTTTGTGAAAATGTAATTGAAATGTTTTAATATTTAAAGGTTTATCTAGATCTATATATGTAGGTCATGAACTGTTACATTATAAGGTGTATATGTAATGAGAAATAGTCCTGTTGTTAGCTTTATCATTATTCATTAGCTAAATTGATGATTAAAGACATACTATTCCTAATGACGACTTATAGCTAATATTATGGATGATTAGCATCACAGTACTATAAATACAAAATTGAGACATAAAACAGAAAATGCTGAGTTATGAAATACTTACAATACTGTATAAACAAATAGTACATTATGTTTTTCATTTTTTAAATTTTTTTTTTATTATATGTGAAAAACAGAAACTGTGTGATGTGATTTGGGGAGAAGTGTATTCTGTGCCCATTTTCTTAATTCTGGGTTCCCTACCCTAAGACATGTACATATTGAATTCTGAATAGAGAAAGAAATTAGTGTTTTTGGCAAGAACTGTTAACAAAATATTCACTTGGGTGAAGTAAAATCTATTTTCAAGGGCAAATCATCTATAGATTTGGGCTCTTGTCCCTCGTCATATTCTGTGAATGAATATACATCTGCTGCGACGACATAGAGAACGATAATTTGAGTAACTGTACTTCTCACTGAACCCTAGAAGACATGCAAAGATAATGAAGTCTTATTTATGATTTAATTTACATATAATGATTTAATTTACATTACAAAAATAACTCAACTACAATATTTGCTGTACTGTAATTGCAGAATTATTAAATGATGCCTGTGACTTTCTCATGACATGCCTTACATTTATGCCTCTTTGTCTTGTTATTACAAAGCACTGACTTAATTTTCAAGTAGAGCTTCTGCTGACAGGTATTCATTTACAGAATAAAAACAATAGTCCAGCAGGAATTTGTGACACATTATTTTAAAGAATCTTGCATCTTTAATATACTGAAGAAATAAGTTGTGTAGATCTAGACCTAACTTGGTGCGTAGCACATAAAGTTTGGTGCAGTGATGTGTTAAGTACAATTTTGACTTGTTTCTTGTTTTGTGGTACATATCATCAAATTTGTCTTATCTGGAAGTGTGTTTCATTTGTACAATATTTTCCTGTATAAAGAAGCAAGACAGTGGGAGAATCTAGAAATTTGAAGTATGGTTTACAACTTGTGTCAAAAATATTGGATTATTACTAGGAAACAGAAAGTAAAGTAAAAATTCATCATAGGGCTTAAAATTGCTCAACACAAGCATTTTCTGAGCAGGGAACTGGCAGAGTATGGTTTGAGTAGGTATGTATTTTCTGAACAGACTTACTTTTTATTGAAGAACAAAATGAAACTAATTTTCATGTTGACATTGAAGCATATTGACTTGAAAATTGAGTTCTGAATCTTAATAAATGAATCGGTGTATGCACTCTGGTCAAAAGGGGTCTGGAACAAGATTTTTTTGGTGATATATTTTTATTACTGATTTTTCTGAATAGTCTCGTATTGAGGAGGTGTATATATATCCTTAGAAACCCTTTCTGGAAAGGTCTGCTGGATGTTCAGTTTTTTTTGATTCCCTTACTTGAATCATGCAGGCTAATAATGTCAATTTATATTGTGGAATGAATTTGTGTCAACAGAAGTTGAACTGAGAAAATGGGATGGAAGCTCAAGTTCCTGGTACTTTTACTGATCAAAGAAATCAATTATCATTTAAAAAGGGTGAAAATTTTAAGAATGCTAGCTTATTGTTCTTTGAAAATTCAAATGGACATCTGGGAAAGAGTTTGAAGAATTTATCATTTTTGAATGTTTTCTTTGCTTTCAGATGTTTGTGATATTTCTAATTTTGAATTATCTGCAATGTCCTTTTGTATATCTCAAAATCCTTGAAATAATACCAAAATTCATCTCTTGCTCAATTTCAAATACTTTGTTAGACTACTGTGGTGTCAAAGTTCATAAGCAAGTGCTAAAGATTCTAGCACATTTGATATTGTAACTTTTGAACCAGCCAGTAATGCGCACTTCAAGTGGTCTTGAGGATTTCTGCCACAAATTGAGATTTGAAGAAAGTAATAAGTTGCTCTTTTAATTCAATGTGGTATTAGCTTAAAATTTTAGTAGATAATATCCAAAGTTATTACGTATCACTGACCTTAATTTGTGCAGTGCTGTTGGAATCTTCGTAAGACGTTACTTTCTCGCTGGAACACTGTCACATGTTATCGTCAAAAAAGGAATGCATATTATGAACTAATAGAAATAGTTTTAGTGCAAATATCAAATAAGGGATGAACATGATTTATATCTTTCAGGAATCCTTTCTTTGAAGTGATACAGCAGAGCCCTGTTATAAGAGAACTCTCTTATTAGAGAATCCTCCTTGTATGTGCCAATATGGACTGACCAGAATCGTAGTGTAAAAATTCTGGATGTTTTCTTCCTGCACGTTAGAGACTGGCTTGTAAGAGATACCCTTATATAATAGAGTATTGGTTCCAGATGAATATTTTTCCAGGAAGTTGGAAGTTGAAATGACATTTTTTTTCAAATGGCGGGACGTGTAATTTATTGCATTCAGCATGCTAATGTCGTCATGTTTTGGGGAATGGAAGTAGTATGTCTTGTACAGTGTTTGATAAGAATGTGCCTTGGCTCCATGGCTGTGACTCCATGGCTATGGCTCCATTGCTTGGCTCCATGAATATGGCTAGTCTCCATGACTTGTAGCCTTAAGTGTGTGTTTTGTTATGAGCATTGTGTATTTCATTATCTTTACTTTTCACCTTTGTGGTGATATTTGTGTTGATCATCTGATTAAGTGCTCCATTTGCGTGGTATGAGATGTCTCAATTATTTAGATTTTTTTTAATAATGTGAATTGATTGCTCTAAAATGAAAATAAATGACTGTATCATTAAATTTGATGTTGTTTGTCAAGTTGAGAACAATAGAAATGTACAATAATCTTAGGTATGAACTTCTTTTAACATTTTCCAATTGTAAGAGTCCCTGGCTGTAAGAGACTAAAATCCATAGACCTAGATGTCTCTTATCTCCTATAAAGGGGGACTAGCTATATTTATTCTCTTTTATGAATGTTACCAGTTTTCAGTTATTGTAGTGAATATCTTTGTTAATTGTCCAAATATACTTAAGAAATTGTTTTAGGAGATAGAAGTGCAATCTTGCAGTAGTATTTAAAAAAATATTTGGTGCTTTGTTATTTTAGTACCTAATGAGAAAGAACCATTCTTATAGTTTGCATAATTCAGTATTTCCTTCTATTTCTAAAAAGAATTAATATGAGTGGTGGAATACAAATTTTAATCTGTTAAATTAAAAGTTCTTTATAATAAATCCAGGTGTTTCACTGGATTTATTTTGAATGAAAAGGTATAATAATACTTTATACTTCAGGTAAATTAAGATACACTTTCCATGAAATCATAAAAGTGATATACTTAACATCAAAGCTTTTAGATTGAAAAAAGTGTATATATTAAGTCAATTTTTAAATTATTTTAGAAAATAGAAAGGTACTGAGGAAAAATTTTTGTATTCTCATAAAAATCTATTTGATCAGAATGAGATGAGCATTGAAATTATGATTTGAATTTCTTTTATTGAAAATAATTTGTGGCATTAACAGTTCACTAAGAAAATTTATTAATAATTTATCATTAACATCTGTTATTCTAGTAATGTAACACGTTTTTGAGCTATTTAATTAATAATCAGACTTTATTAAAAAAAATGGTGTAAATACGACAATGAAAATGTTCTTAAAAATACTATAAAAAGTGGGAATTGTACTTTAAAATAACAAAGTTGATAAGTCGTTATGAATTTCAAAATTTGAAATCATGACTTTTTGACCCTTATGTGTAGGGCTGTTACCAGGTGTCACACAGTTTCGTAAAATGACATATAAGTTAAATTTAAGGCACAAAAAATAGGAAAATTGTTATTGTTCATGTTGTAATTTTGTGTGTGTGTCATTGTGATGAAATCCTAAACCTCAACAGAGTAAAAACTTCTTGACTTCAACATTTTTAGAAACTTGTAATGATATATCGACTTTTTTAATTTAAATTACAATTCTCAGTTGAAATGGACTTTTCAAGGACATTTAATTGTTATGTCTATATAATTGTTTTTTAATAGTCTGCTTGTTATGTAAATAACTGGTCATAAAAGTCTTTTACATTAAAATGTAATAATGGATGGAAGGCCTTGAAGTTAAATGTTAAATAAATTTTCAGCTTTAAATAGTTGTGTGGGTGGCTGAGAAAATGTGCAAATTACCTGGTATTACAGGAATCATAGTCGTGTAAAACATAAGTCTCTAAAAGATGGGAGAATAATCTAAAATAGAATATAATTATGTTAATTTGAATGTTGTGTCACTTTTGGCAACTTTCATAACTTGAGATTTTCTGTTGAACTTCCTTAAAATTGGAATGTAAGTCACTGTAATCAATTAAAATATTATTATTTAAATAATTTTAGTGAAGATATTTGTGTAAAAATTTAGTTAAATTTGAATAAATATTTATGTACCTATGTTTGTAAATTATCATTCCTTGTAATCATCAGTGGATGTATTAGACTTTTTTTTCATTGCTTTGTATCTTCATTTCAGAAATGCTCCTGTTAAGACGGCTGCAGACCCTTGGAATTGGGGATGGGAAGACTCCAATGGAGGAGGAGAACCATCCAATAACAATTCCCAGAAAGATCCCACCTGGGATTGGTCTGTAGAACCAGGAGGATATCAAGAAACTGTGCTGCCTAATAATGCAACAAATTATATGCAAGCTAGTAATATGCACCAGATATGGTCTGGAGGTTATCATCAACAGTTTCCTCCACAAGTTTCAAATACACATGATGTGATAAGTGACTCTTTTAATTCAGTATCCATTGTTAATCAACATCCTTATGCTCAAGGGCAACAGACACTGTTTAATTCTATGGAAGAAAGAAAGGAAGTGAGGCAACAAAATGCTGGTGTTGAAAGACAAGACTTATTTTATAGTAATAATAATCAAACTGGGGATCAGAATAGATACCATTCTACTAACACAAATCAAAGTCAATCCTATTTTTCTGGATTTCATCCTCCAGAGAGTGTACCAGGCTCGCAGCATGCTCGGATTGAAGGACTTGCTAATGTAGTTGGAGAGAGGGTGTTAGAGGAGCGGCCAGGTGCCCCTTTTAGTGCAGGGGGAGTGAGAGGAACAGCTGTGGGAGAAGGAGTGGAAGTGCCGAGGGATGTGCATAATAGAAACGCACCACACGCTTCTGATGTTCCAGAGCTGTTACATCGAGGAGAATCGTCAACCGAGGCATTGAGTCCTCAATGGTCAACAGAGAGCTTACCAAGTCAGGGGTCAGATGAGGTATCGCAGGCAACTGATAATAGTAATAGGCAAAGCGAAGCATCCAACCCTCCTGATCTCTCTCTTCAGAGCATTGGAGGAGTGCCTAGTCAAGAAAGTTTTGAAACTCCGTTCAGAAGTGACTCGGAGCGAACTCAGAATCATATAACTGGTGATGTTAAGCAACCTGGAGCTCCAGATTCATCTTACTCTTCTCACTCTTCCAACCTGTTTAGTGGAAATGAATTAACTCCAGATATACCATTTCTTGGTGCTTCTACTCAAAACTTCAGTAGGCTTTCACCAGGCCCACCGAGTTCTGCTCAGCATGGTCAAGGAATGAAAGTAGAAAATCCTCTTGATATTGGTAGTTCATTTCCTTCCATGGATCAAGTTGCTGCTGGTCTAGAGACCCTTAATTTAAATCCATCCCATCCTGATGTTGAAAATGTTGAAGTTGCACCTCCAGAAAATAGTGATCTGTGTGTTCCACCGAGTAATGCTGGTCCTTCCATTGGTGTAGGTCCTCCTCTTGCTTCGGGCCCACCTGTAGGTGCAGGATCTCCTCCACTGTGTGCAGGTTCTGTACCAATTGGAGCAGGACTCTCAGTTGGTGCTGGACATCCACAGGTTGGGAATGCACCTCCTTTAGTAAATGCAGGTCCTCCAGTTGGTGTCACTGCTTCTCTGCCTCCTCCTCCTCCTCCAGTCTCTTCTCCAGTAGGTGTAAATAGAAATGTTGATAAAGGTGCTAATCCTTATGCTGCTAAAGGAGCGTCGCTAAATCATAAGTATGCAAATAAGAGCGTGTCAAGATCTCGAGGCCTTGTTTCATCACCACATGTAGGGATTGAACCAGATGTGGATAGTAAAAATTCCAGTAAATCTATCCCACCTATTGGCATACCCAACAAAATGCCTTCGGAAGGGGACGTTTCTCAGGCTGGTCCTGCAAAGAATCAGGTCTCTTCAAATGTTGGGTTAGGATTTGGAAATGTACCATCTCAGGGGAGAATGTCGCTTGCACATGTAAGTGAGGAATCTGTGAATTTGGAGACTGTACCAGACAACAAGGAAAGACCAGATGTTGATGTACACTTGGATAGAAAACAATCTTCGCCAGCTAGTAGTTCCAGATATCTTCAGAATCCAGTGGGCCAGGTAAAGAAACGATAAACATGTAGGATTATTGTGATTGTTTCTCACGGAAAGAGAATACATAAATGACCAAGAATAAAGATGTCTTCAGAAAAAAGTATTGTGAAAATAAAAATGAATTTTTATATAATACATTCAAAAAGAAATGTTAACAGTTGCAAACCAGTGATTTATCAGAAATGGACCCCTGTGTAGTATTTTTGCAATTTATTCTTGAATCGGGCAGTCCTCCCCTTCCCCATATTCTTCAGGTACCAGAATGCCATGGTATGCAACTGTTAAGAATGCTTTGACATTATGTTTTCTCTTTTGAGTGCAGTGAAACCTGGAACAGCCACCTTAATTAAGCAGTCACTTCCATTGGCTGTTTTTTTGTGGAATAAGTTGATTATTCTCTAATACATGATTAAATATTTCATGTTTTTAGAGGTCATGTGACCTTGTAGGTAGTGACTGAGCATATTTTGTAGATTAGTCTGCAGTATATGGTCACAACTTTCCAATAGTTTTACAATTTTAGTGTGTAACACTGTGGCAGGTAGAAGGGCAATAGAGAGTTTTCTGTAAATTCTGTATCTTTCTGTGTGTGCACCCATTATCTGATTATTTAGGAAAACGATATCTAAAGTTGCTTATCTTTTGAGGGATTTCATTTCTATTTAAGGTAGTATTAGATGATTTTCATCCATGCTCTGAAGTTTCTCCAGGGCGGGAATTGCAACTTCTACGGTAGTTGAAAATCACTACTTTGAATCAGAAGAAACAAATGGTGGGGTGCAAAGGAAAAGTGTGCAGATACGTGGAATTACATGAGTTTAAATGAGAGATACTGTACTTAAGTATGTACATGTGACAATGCTAGGGTATTTCAAGTGTAATAAAAAGTTGTTACCATGACTGTACTTAACACTAGAATGATAGAATCAGTCATTTGAACTGTTTTGAAATTTCAGTCTTTCTTATCTCATTTGTTTTTTTTGGTACTTTTATAGTGTTCTTTAAAATACTGATAAATTGT
Source organism: Teleogryllus occipitalis (assembly GCA_011170035.1). NCBI lineage: Eukaryota > Metazoa > Arthropoda > Insecta > Orthoptera > Gryllidae > Teleogryllus > Teleogryllus occipitalis. Next base: position 50,669 of record BLKR01009320.1, read on the forward strand.
TGTTTTTTTGTCTGACTTTGTTTCCTAGATAATGCTTAATCAATCTTGGTTTACCTTCAACAACGTGGTGGTACTAAATTCCTTGCAACCCTGTTTATTATCTCAATCTATTTATCTTTGACATTTTAGTAAACTTAGTGGAGTCAATTTTAACCTTAGATGTATATTTGCTGGCCATCTAGTAGTGATAACTTTATTACAGATAGCAAAATTAGACTGCACTTTTGATATTCCTCAATAATTGCCACCTGTTCAAAAGTTCTTTTTTCTCAGAAACTGATAGTGACTGCTTAAAACAGGTTTCACTGTAAATTGATCCATTGGGAAGAAGTATTGTTAATTGGCAGTATTACACATTTTTAAAACGTTGCTAAATGTATTATGGTACCATTTTCAAAGTTGCAAATTTTGTTGTTTCAGGATGCAGTTATTTCTCATCCAAGTCTTTGGCCTCAGGAGTCTGGATTGCCTGATAATCAAGAAGTATACTTGGATACTCCTGGTGTATACCCTGTGGAGCAAGTTTCTCATGAGAATTTTCCGATAGATTCAGAAACTGCAGGTAGAAATAGTAGCTGGCAAAGGGCACCAATGAGTAATACAAATGATGTACATCGTAACCCTGTGCACAGTGAGTTAGACAGAATTGTGCCAGGACAAGGAGAGGAGAATCCTCAATCAAGCAGTACTTTGATGCAAGCTAGTTTCAGCAGTTCATCTTCAAATACTAATGTTGAAGATATTGCTAAAAGGCAAGTTCCAGGCCACCAGGACAGTTTGCCATCTTCTCTGCCTGGATCACAGCCAGGGACATCAAGTGCTGTTGAAGACATATCTGCTCGAGCTGTCCCTGGTGGACCAGTGGCAGGAGAGGCAATTCTTCCACCTTCAATGCCAGGGCCAGTTGGTTCCATGTACATGCATCGAACTGTGCCTGGTCAGACAAGTGGGGACCATCAATTGGCCATGCCTAGTGGGGCAGTTATTTCTGCTGTTCAGGGAGATGATGATACTCCTCCTCCGGGACTCAGTCGTATGGTGCCTGGAGAGTCACGGGGCCCAGAGGGTCAGGGGGGTGATGATGCCACCGCAGAAAATGCTCCAGATGAGCCTCGAGTTGTGACTGGACTGGCAGAGGAGGGACGTCAAACTTTGGGAACTAGTAATACAACTTCCAGTTCCTTTCGACCAGTCCCTGATGAACCGAGAGTAGTTACAGGAGTGGCACAAGATGAGCTGGACAATAGTGTGGGTCAATTAACATCACCTATATCTACATCATCAATGCCTAGTGGTAAGTGAATCATTTCAATTCATGCCTTTTGTTAACCTTTAATCTTTGTCTTGAACTCATGAGTTTCAAAAATATTTAAAAATCTATAGATTTCAATTCAATAGTATTTGAGTAGTATAATTCAATACAATGGTGCTTTTACAAAAATAAAAGATCCATTCACAAGGACATAGGCTTGAGTGTGAACCGTTTTCAACACATTTATACTGAGGAAATTGTAATTAAACTATTTAGTTATCAATTTTAACTTTTGTTCGACTGTAAATATTACTGTTTTACAATTAAACTAGTATCATCCGTAAAAGATATAATTCCATGTTTTGGTGGAATCTCTAATAAATTACTTATATACAGTAAAATCTGTCTAAGTCAAAATTGATCAGGACCAAAAAAATTCCAGTTAAGGGAGGTTTCTGTTTTATGCTTGGTTACCTGTTTTACGACACATTTTCATCCCGAAAGTAGTAAATTACATGACTTTATTATAATTATTAAAATACATGAACATATCACATATTTATGGAAGAAATCATCAATAAATGAATATTAAACACATTTCTGAAAATTAAAAGAAAAAACTTAACAATTTGTGCACTACAATAATATTATTTTTTCCAATATTCATCTAGAATTTTTGCTTTTTGGTTTTCCCACTTATCTACACCTTTTCAATTATGTTTTCTGTAGTTCAAAAATTCTGTAATAGTTCTGAATTATTATCTGTGAGTGCAAACTTTTTAACTGCAGAACACATTGCATTGAACATTGCAAGGTTTCAGAATAGGTATGTACAAATGGATTGGTTTCAATTGCCGTTTCTTGTTCAGTTTCTGATCCAGAAATGATGCTGTCACTTTGTCTCATTGTCCCCTTCTGTAAGTAGGGACATCGCAAACTGCATCTTTAATGTCATTAAAATCTTTAATGACATGAATGGTCTAGCAGCAACTTGTTCACATTGACAACTTATGAACAACCTGCCGGGAATTGCTTCCAGAACTCTTCGAGATTTTGATAATTCAGTTACATTAGTAGAGTCTTCCATATTTTCAAATAGAGATTGCATCAAATCTTGTGATAATGAATCTTCGTGGAGTAAATTAAACCTTAATCCAAAAGGTGTTGTATTGGCAGGGAACCACACGAATTTTACACTAGAAAGAATTAAGTATGGATGGCACTTCCTCTATCAACGAGGTTGCCATCCATGCCTTCTTATTGATGTGCCAGCTAAGTGATAATGGGCACATGTTCAAGTTCCTGAAATATCTCAACTTTCCAATTACTAGAGATCATTCCATATATCCTTCCATATTCTCACATAAAAACACTGTTAATCTTTCTGTAAACACTGTTAATACTTACCTCCTTTGCATTTTTCTCCCTTTTGAATTTAGAGTTTCATTTGCTATTGCCTGAAAAAAAAATAATACACTTTCATCCCCATTGAATGTATCCTTTGGTTCATGGCCTTCAATTACACTGGCAATTTTTGTTTTCCACTCTTGAACACTTTCATTGACACTGACACACCACACTGACATTAACAACTTTGGACTCTTCGCAGATCTCATTTCACACTATTTTGTAGCAGTTTTTAAACCTTACCAACCATCCATTGGAGGCCTTAAACAATAAATCCCTGTGTTGTTCAGCAAGTTCTTGAGCTTTAGCCTGTTCTACTGGACCAAATATGGGAATATTCTTGGATCTAGTATGCCCAAATCATTCCCATGTAAGTTGGTTGATTTTGTCATTCTTTGTCTTCATTTTCCTTTTCATTGATCCATGTCCTACTGAGTAATGCTAGTGTTCAGTGCACGTCGGAAATAGAGACAAGTTTTCAATGTTAAATATATATATATAAAAAAAAAAAAAATAGTTGTCAATGAAATAAGAGACTGGATATCTGTACACATTTCATCCAGTTCTTCTTTATTTCTGCCTGTCTTTTGAGTCTGTCATAAACTTGTGTTTTTCCTCACTTGAATAATTCCTGAAGAGCTTTCTCTGAGAGCTTGTGAGGTTTGCTTGCTACTACGAGTTTGTCCTTTTATCTAAGGTTAGAGTTTTCTGTTTTTTTTCCAGCCATTGTTAAATTCATAAAATTACACACCACCTCATTGCCTAGTGGCTGCAGTTAGACTGCTTGCTGACTCTTTCAAAGCACAATGCCTCACAGCCCAGAGTACTGTGTCTTTCTGATACCCCTGCATGGCCTTGTGCAATACGTCTCTGACTGAGGAGTGAGATTCTCAATGCAGGGCAAGGAGATGTGTGAACAGAAGCTATGCTCATACACCTTTCCATGCTCAGAATTGGGAGGGAGGGAATTCCTCAATGGTCTACACCGTGAGAAACAAGTGAATCCGAGGTCCAATCCTATGCTGACAGTTGAAGCTCTTCTCTTTCACTGTGCAGCTGCCATGACTAAATCACTTGTTACAGGGACAGAATTGGAAACAGACTTGCAGATGCATTCATTTGAATAAGAATATCTTGTCTCTGCCGATTGCATTAAATTCACAGGAATACTGTTTTATAAAGTTTTTTCTCCCTGTAGAACATAAAAGCTGTTCTGTTTCTGCTTTGGACTGGTTCTGTTTCATGCTGTATATAAAATACTGTTTAACTTCACTGGCTGGAGAAATTTTCTGGTTAAGACATGTTTTTGGATTTTGCTGGTTCCGGTTTAGACAGATTTTACTAATATTATAAAGAATATAGGGCCCAGAATCATTCCCTGTGGTACTCCACAAGTTACTGTCAGTTCTGTACTGGTCTCAGTGTTTACCTTCACTATTTGTTTATGTCTAGTTAAATAGCTCTCATTCAGGTCATATGCCACTTCTCTAAATCTGAACCTATACAATTTTCTCAACAATAACATATAGTTCACCATATCAAGTGTTTCCATCAGATCCAAATAAACAGATGCATAGGGTTCTCTATATCAATTTCATTATAAATTGAATTTGTTGTAAGTCTAATAGCATCTTCAGTGCTTGTGCCTCTCTACAAACCAAATTGCATTGAGTTTATTATGTTTTCTTTATGTATGAAGTCAACGAATCTAGTCTTAAATATTTTTTCCATAATTTTTGCAAAGTTTGATATCAGAGAGATTGGTCGATAATTTGTAGTTTTATCTCTCTCACCAGTTTTCTACACTGGGGTTACAGTTGTTTGTTTTTTTTGAAACATTTGGGGCAAATACTTGTTTCAATATTTTGTATTAATTATCAAAGCCAATGGTTTAATTATATAATGGTAAATATATAATTACATCAACTGGCATGATGTAGTCAACACCGACACATTTTTTACTATTCTTGTTCTTGTCCTCTTGCTCATTTGTGGATTTGATAAATAGATTTTCTGGTTTTGTGCAAAGCAAATCCAATTCAACTTTGTCAGAAGAGACTTCAAATTTTTTCACTAACTTCCTTTCAACTTCTACAAAGAATTTTTAAAAATTATTTACTATGTTCTTCTATTTTCCACAAAAAGGTCATTTTTATCCTCACGTATGTCAGTTTTTCATTTCATCATTTTTAGTTTATTTTTATCCATCTTTTGTTGTATGAAGTTCCAGAGATGTTTAAGGTTTAGATCTGGGTTTTACATATTTTATATTAATATAATTCATAATTTTTTGACTTTTAGCATCTTCAGATGGCCATGAAACTACTGATATAGATGCAGATGGTCAAGATTCAGCTGCAGAACGTGCTCAACTTCCTTCAGAAAGAAGTGAAACTATCGGCTCAGATTGTGTTGAAGCTTTTCCTAATGTCACCTCAGATTCAATGTATGTATTCCAAAGTTCCTCATATCCAATATGATTTGATGATTTTGATCTTTCATTATGTTGGGTACATTTCAAATTTGTAGATCTAGAAGAGATGCAGATAGCCAACGTCGTAATGATGATGTTGATGCGGGTAGTGTTGACTTAAATCGTCATGGAAGCAGTCGTGAATATTTCAGCTCAGTGAATACCCGTGAAAGAGAAGGACCTCTTGACCATTCTGTTGAAAATCGAAGGTATCGAGAAGATCGTGATCCTCGACATTATGAGAGAGAAGACCACATGTATGAACGTGATCAAGACAAGTCACCTCGAAATAGATATCCATATAACAGAGAACGTGGCCGATATGAAGAACAGGAATATGGGCAACACAGGCATTATGATGAACAAGCACGGCAGGGAAGGAGGTTTGTACTAAAATGTGAATTTGTCTTTGTGGATTGATTGAAATAATAATTATATTTGTTTCTTGTTCTAATTTTTGTGTATGCCTATTACTTTTATGAAGTAATTTTTTTGAACAAAGCATTGATTTTGTTTATGGAAAGAATGTTTCGTATCATTGAAATTTTAAAAGCTATGAAAGCAGCATATTCTTTATATATAAGAAAATCAAAGGTAAAGATGTGTCTTTAAGATTTCTTTTTCCAGATTTAAACATGTGGATGATGATGATGAAAAAGAAGAATATAATAGCGAAAGTGAACAAAAACGTAAGCGAGATCGAGAGAGACCTCCATCTGATAAATCTTGGTATCGAGATCAAGATGAACATGGCCGTTATTATCATCGCAGACATAGGGAACCTTCTGATTCACATGCACGCGATTTCAGGTTCAGTTTTGATTTTTAAAATTATGTAGTATGTTGTATGAATATGGAAATGTCTATTAAATAAGATTTGATAAATAAGGTTGTACGTAAGGACCTTTTTACTTCTTTTAGGGATCGTGACCGTGAGCCAGACAGAGACCGAGAAAGGGATCGTGATAGAGAGAGAGAGCGAGATCGTGATAGAGAGAGAGATCGTGATCGTGAGAGAGATCGAGATCGCGAGAGGGATAAAGAAAGAGATAGATATTATGATAGGCGGTACCCACATGATCGAGATTACCGTCGTCATGATGAGTACTATGGCCATTATGAGGATTATTATGGGCAGAGGTAAGATCCTTGTAATCATATTTTTTTATTAAGGATTAAATTACCTCTTATTTATTAATAATGAAGAACCAAAAATTAAATGATAAAATTGGTTAATGGGTTTGAAACATTTTGAACTTACTCTTTATGAGAAATGATATTAATATATTCAAAGTGTATCTTCTGAGGAGGTATAGAAATTTCCAAACAATGTATTTGAACTGATTTCTGAAAATAATAGTATCTTTCTTGAATGTAGAGAAGAAGAACTTGAGCAACACAAGACTTTTTAACTCTTGATTTTGGTGTACCTTTGATGAATAAGAGAACTTTTGTAAAATAGTATGTATAGTTGTTGGTTGTTGGTACCTTTACATTAAAATTGTCTGACAGTCTTGTACATTTACTGTCCAAGATAGGTAGAACCAACTGGTGTAGAAAAAGCTTATATTTTGCCCTAATCAGGAGAGTTGTATCATTGTGTGAATAAAATGTTGACTTTCTTAAGATGATTTGTCATCAGAGCAAGTAGTTTAGGAGAAAAAACAGAAATTGAATAATGATAAAATTTGTCCAGAAAAGGTTTTGTTGTGGTACTTTAGGTTGTAATGCGTAAGTAGACATTTAGAGATAATAGCTTTCCTTCATGAAATACATTCTCATAACTTCAATTATTATTTGAAAGGGTCAGTAGGAGCCATACGTAATAATTTTTTAGTTTTTCAAGTTCAGCATACCATGATGCTCTCTGAACAAGCCATTCCCAGAAAAATTTGTTTCCTTTGTAAGAAATGAGCTATTATAAGTGATTTACGTCTTATTAATTTTATTTGTAATTCTAATTGTAGGATAAAATGTGTTACTGAATATTCGTAATATTTATAATAATATTCGTTTAGGATTATTCATATTTCTTATAATTCGTATTACATTTTTTATTCTTCTCTTTCCGCAGAACAGTGAGTAACAAAAATATATTCCCTACTGTTGTAGGAAGTTAATTGATTCTTGCTTCATTTTATTTAGCGAAAAGATACTGGTGACACTTGAAGTTGGGTAATGTACTCTAATGATTTCAAATATTTGTAGATCCCGCCCATCTAGCCGATCTGGATCTCGACCTGAATTTGATGATGAACGAAGAAGAGATTATCATCAATATGGAGGTACTCAGAATATTGTTTATTAGGAATATGGATTGTGATTACTTTTTGTGTGTTCATGTTATAATTTTGATTTTAGGATATTATTATAATCAACGAGCAATGTATGATGAATATAGTTACCGCTACTATATGGCATGGCAGCGATACATGCAGCAGCATCCACATTACCAACAGCAGCAGCAGCAGCAGCAACAACATGTTGCTCATGGCTCATCAATGCCAGAAGATCGTGGTTCTGTTCATTCTGGACGAAGTTCAACCCATGATGAATTGTCTCGACATAATGTTGACAGGTGAGTATTTTGAATACTTTGTACTTTTGAAGAATCATTATCCTTGTATTTCATTTTACCTGTAGTTGGTTTGTTTTATTATCAGCATATCAAGTTTCCTCAATGTGATGATGTTTTATTCTTTTTAATAGTGAAAGACATTGACATTATGATGGTGGATGTAATTGTAAAAGGTTTCTGACATTTGCTCATCCAGCTACATGATTCTAGCTTTTCTTTTCTCTTCTTTGCTCCTAGAACATTATTATGGCTACATATTGTCTAGTATCATAGTTTTAATTGTGGGAACACCTGTTAGCAAGATTTTGGACACTAATGCAACTTCTATAAGTTCAAATTATTGTATAAAAATGAGAGAATGCGTGTTTGTAGGTACCACAAAAACTGTAGAACCACTGAAGTGATTGATCTTCAATTTGGCACAAATGCTTTTGATTGCCATAAATCAAAAATAGCAGAATTGTGTTTCAGCATGTTCCTCCAAATTGCGTTTTTTACGTTAGTTATATGCAGTCCCCAACACATCTGGGTGGCATGGTTACCTGCATTCGTGGGTGACATGAGGCGAGACCGAGCAGGTCTGGAAGGAATGGGCAGAGTGGGTGGAACTGAGAGAGCAACTGGAGTGAATGGGGAGGAGGAACCATGCAAGGCGGATTGAAACCAAAAAGTAGAGAATGAGCAGAGGAAGTAAGGCTAGTGGAAGGAGCAGGATGGGAGCAGGTGGAGGGGATGGAGTAGGCAGAGTGAGAAAGTGAGCATAAGGAATGAGTGTAGCAGAAAAAGTGGAAGAACTGGGTGGAGCATGATGAACCAGAGAAAGAGGTAGAGCAGAAGGGGGTGGAAGTGCAAGGTGGCAGGCTTGGACAGGACAGCCATGAAGGCCAGATAGGGTGAGTGGGGGAGAACAGCAAAGCATGTGGAGCGATTAATAGAGGATTGTGATAAATGTTGAGGTAATGCTGGATAATCAGCCAGTAGAGTATATACTGCACAGGAATGTATACACATATACTCACTTTAACAGTACATTAGAGAAATATTGAAATAAAGTATTCCATTTGTTTTGTCAGGTCCTATGTTGTTAATGATGAACTTAATAATGGAAGCGGTTTCAATTAGTATCAGCAGTGTGTGTTGGTATCACTAATTAGTTGCATAAGCTTATAAATGTAAAAACAAATGTGTAGTTCAAAGCAATACAATGTATGAAATTGGAATTTTAGCATTAGCAATACACTGCCTTTACAGTTCAATCCAACTTGCATTAATATAACATCTTAGAAGGGAAACAATATACAGAAGGCAAGTAGAACATGAAAATTTAAAGTCGCGTGGTTATCTGTTAACAGTGTACATTATCTAGTTTCATGTATTGCAACTACATCAATTGTCAATTGCATCAATTTTCTTGTACAAGAATGTACAAGATGAACAAAATATGTGGTATTAACAATGTGCAAGTACGTAGTATAAACATTTTGGCTAACGACAGCTGTGGTTATGTCTATGACCAATGTTAGGAGTGTCTAATTAATTCACACGTTAGCCAAACAGTATGAATAAAGCTGTGTAAATGAAGAAAAATGGTTCATTTCAAACCAGCTAAATGTTGTCCTTAGACAATGGGTGCTGATTAAAGTAAGGTGATTATTCAGATATGAGGTGTGTTGTGCCGTAAATTATGCTGATGTATGCTGATTGAGAACAATTGTATTGTGAGTAATGACAAGCAAATTTATTTTCATGTTAAAGACTTGGAAACTATTGTCTCTTCTTATGGAGACATCTGTAACAGGGAAAGGGAATGTCAAATGGGGGATAAATTTGAACAGATGACAGATGGGTTGTGTGGCTTCCAAAGGCTATGAAGTAAGAACACCCAAGGAATAACTCTACTACTTTTATTTTGTTGGTGCAAGTTCATTTGCTGCTGCAAACACTGTTCCTGAACACTTTATCCAAATGTTCCTTGCACTCATGGGAACAAACCAGGGCGCATCATGTGTGATGGTACAATCAGACATGACCAAAATAAATGGACAAACTTCATGGAGTTCTTATTATTAGATAGCAACAACCTGAATTATAAGGAATAATTAAAATATATACACCTTCCTGAAGTAATAGTAATATTATTCTCGATTTCCTGTATAGGATCGATTTCGCGAATTTATGAAATATAAATTCGTTGGAATAGTGTATCACAATCCATATTAGGAAGACAAGGATTCAAATATTATAAAAGTAATTTATTTGTATTTATAAGGAAGGGAGTAAAGGGTTGTGTGTATATTTAGAAACCATGCTCCCCCCCTCCCGCCAGTGACTTTTTCGGTGGTGAGGAGACATGTACAGCCACATGTATTCTTGTGAAGATGTTGAAGGCGATGCCTGGCAGTCATGTTCACACCTAAGAAGAAGACTGAGGGCCTTGAGGTTAGACTTCCATGATGGCTAGGTGATGAGTGGGTGGAGGTAGATTTTATGGCCAATCCAGAATCCCTACCACTAATACCCTGGCATGGCGTGCTGCCTTTTCTGGTCCAGCCTGTTGTACAGTTTCCATACACTAAGATGTACATTAGTTGTGATTGTCATAAAGCTGAGCATTGGCATTGTTATAAGATATCTCTACTGATAAAATCAATGTTGGCCCTTCTATGTATGGTATGTGAGATGCCACATTCATGGGTGGGTATAATAATACACCCTAAACATACATGCATTCAAATGTATCTTTGTATATTTTTGGATAATTGAAGCTCTTCTGAATGTTACATGGCTGGGAAGTATTTATTTTAGTAATTTAAAATTCCAGTCTTCATGCCTATTACCATTTCCTCAATAACTTGTTCCATAATAAACCATATAATCACTTGTTGAACTTTCGAAATGTATCACTGCTTCTTCAGTGGTCTGAAATGAGGAAAAACAGTATGTAGATTGTTCAATACATTACCTTCTCCAAAATACTTAACGTGAGCTGTTAGTTTTGCATTTTTATGTGATAACATCACACCTGGTTGAGTGTCATTTTCAAGGAACTACTTACTATCGTCCTTGGGGTTATGCCTAATGTTCTGGACAGTTTCAAGGATTTGCTTACTGTAAACTCCTTAATGTGTCACGTTACTTTGTAGAATTTCTAGTTTGTGCCTCAGTGAGAATATCAATTTCACCACAGGCTCCCCCAAGAATGTTGACATAACTTTTACTTGTGGAGTTGTGAATTTCTTGTAAGGCTGAATGTCAGATCATGGAAGCCTCCTTTGGTAATATGCAATTTACCTGTTTCATAAGCCCGATTAATGTCTATTGGATGATCTTTAAATACTTATTATACTCCAGATTGATATTTAACTTCTCTCCTTCAGGAAAATATATGTAAGAGAGATATCCCATCCTATTGGATTTGTATCTCTGTGAGTTGCTTTGGCAGAAGGTGGAAAAATTGTTCAATATTGCACTTTCTCATGAATAGTGTTTCTCTCTATTGTTCCAGGAACTTTACCTGAACTCCTTACATTTTATAGCGTTTTAATTTGTGTTCTGTAGCTTTGCTTGGCTTTGTACGGAGATTGGTTTAATTATATTTTGGAGTAGTTGATTACTCAGCATTGGTCCACGTATATTTCATAATTGTTTGTTAAACAGCCCTGCATGTCCCACCCTACCTGTCTGCCTCTCCCTTCCATCATTCATTTTGAGGAGTATATAACTATTATATTGTAAGTATTGTGTACCAGTGAAATAGCTCCAGATGTTCCAGAATTGTGCTGTAATAGATACACCTTGTATATATCTATTTTTAAATATTGAGATTATTCTGTGGTGGCAACAAGACATTCTGTGGTGTATTGTGTAATCCATGATTATTTATTATGGATAGTAGAAATATCAACCACAAAGTAGTGTATTACAATATAAATTTAATAAAATGAAAACACAGCCATACATGTGTTTCGGGACTTCATTCCATCTTCAGTGGCTCTACAATATTGAAAATGAATGAACAAATATAATTGCCATATGAATAAACAAATAAATTCAAATGAACATTGTAAAATTTATATAATTAGAGTACATACTCAAGTAAGTGTAAGAAGTAGTATAAGTACATACCCAAGAAAGTACCAAGCTGTGTTTCAATTTTATTAAATTTATATTGTAATAAACTACTTTGTGGTTCTTACTTCTACTAACCTTAATGAATAATTGAGATTATTGCCTTGGTTGACCACATGTGCCATGTTTTTATTTGCATTTTGGCAATAACTTTATGACTTCCTCAGAGGTACAATATTGTTTTAACTTTCTCGAATACTATGTAGTAAAGGGAAAGTATTGTAAAGCTATAGTGAAAAGTATCGATTTTTCAACATAATGTAGTATTGATTTTTCAATATACTTTGGAGACCACAGGGGCGCAATGTCAACGTACTATCGATTTTGTGATTATGTATTATGATTATGATGATGATGATTATTATTATTATTATTATTATTATTATTATTATTTATAGAACATCATATTGTTGTGATGTTTTTTTGTTTTATTAACCTCGAGTCAAGTTTATTCGTGGCATTTATTGAAAAAGTTTTGTTTATAATTAGTTGTTATTTGCAGATTTAGATTTGATACCGTTCTTAATATATTGAAACATCCTGTTATTTTTGAAGCTATTTTTAAAGCTCAGTGTGTGTATTTTTTTAATTTGGAGTTTCATGTTTGTAATACAAATTTTCATTTGTATTATGATGTGTGTATACTATTGAATGATTGATGCAAAATTAGAGAAGAGTTTTGGTTTTATGGTCATATCACGAAAACTTTCATATGATTACTTCTTCAGTGCATTGTTAGAATCAAAATTGCAGTACCTTTCCATGTACCCACTTCCATTTATGCAACCTGTATTCTCAGTTCCAGTTGTGTTTTCAGATACCAACATCCTCAGTATCTCCATTCATATGATTACTACTACCAGCAGCGATCAAGTTCATTAACAGGAGACTATGACAACCATAGGTGAGAGGGGAAATTTGTAGCGTTGGAGTTCCTTCTCATTTTTTACTTATCTGGTAGTAATAGAGCAATTTAGTAGATTGATTACATTATTTTGATCAGTTCTCCAGTAGACACTTGTAATTCATTCCATAATAAAATAGATACAGTTATCTTTAGTGTTAATTGTTTTAGCTCGTTAATTTGTGCTTGACTAGTTAGTGAGTTTTGCATGGAACATTCAGAACATGTAGATCAACATTATTTGTTATTGTCATTATCATTTTTTTATTACCAAAATAGTAATTTGAGATTGTTATCGACAAATTTAATGGAAGGTGGTATTAAGGAAATGTTATTTTTGGTTTTATACTTTTTGATTTGGTTTCTTGGTAATGCCGATTGAATTATTGTTTAGTGATATTATTATTGTGAGATTTTAACCAAATGATTAGTTTATTGGGTAAAAGTTTATTTTTCTGTGGCAATTGGTATAATTTTCTAAATTCTGCAATAATAAATATCAGCGAAGTACTATTAGGAAATTACTATTATTTTATGCTTGCCTGATTATATTTTTAATAAATATATAACATAAATTATAACTTTAACATTATTAATGCATTAATAGTAGTAATTGAAAAGTTGAAATTCATAAATTTTTGTCAGTTATTGTAGATATTTTTGTATAGGTATAAAAGTGAAAATCAATCAGTCAATCAATCAGTTAAACCAACAGGTCTAAGCCCAAAATATGTACATCTACGAATGGTTGTAGGAGCTCTAGAATATGAACACACCAAATAAACAGTACTGTTCACAAATGATTGTAAATCTTATAGACTAATGATGAATCACACTAATATACAGTATTATTTTATCATTTGCACCTATGTCATTTTTCTATTTTACCATTTCTCCATCTAATTTCACTGATTTTATCATCTATTATTAACAACAAAATAAATTAAAAAATGATTTTATCCATGCAAACTCTGTTTGAAGTTCAACTCTTCATGACAGTAATACCATCTCATAGGTGATGAATTCTTTCTTGTAAGGGACAGGCAACTCTCATTGAAATGGACAACTTAATAGTTTTAGAAATGGTAAATCACCTGGTATGTGTCAACTATCATTCTTAACAAGTGCAAAACAACTTTAATAAACATATTTTAGTATTTAATAAATTGCACACTGAAGGATTTGACCTTTGAAGATGTCTTTAAAATTGAGTATAGTAAGGTCTATACATAAGAAAGGAATAATTGCTGATTAAAAAGTACAGCATTTGCCAAGTTTACTCATATAGTTTTCATTAATCTAAAAAGTCTGCACCCCACTTTCTTGACCAATTAAACGTCTTAGATGGCATGTCTCATGACCACCTAATGGAACCTTTTGTATAAGAGGGATAGTAAAGATTTTGATTTTTGTCATTTAAAAGATCAGGATGGACTGACTTTTCTGGGAAGATTAAAATATCCATGATTAATGTCTAATTAAGTCTGATTATAGCACTTTGGGTGCATAGGTACCACAAGGAACGATGCTTGGGTCATTTATTGTGTCTATTGTATGAGAATCATCTTCCTGTTGGTACATCTTGAATAAGCTGTAAACAAAGATTTTACAATTTTCTAAATTATTTCATGCTGTATTATTCTTGATAAATTAATTGTTAACAATTTATGACAAAGGCTAGTTGCTTAGGAAGATATTCAAATAATTTTGAAAGTTCCGTAAAAATTTTTTGAGTAAACACTAAATATTTGTTCATTATTGTTCAGTAAACTTTTCTTGGATTTGCTAGCCGTTTCATCTGTTTTCATCAATTAAGGGATTCATGAATTTACTATAATGTGCTCATATAGGTTTAACTATATACATTGTTTCATTACACAATCTTTATTTATTCATCAGGAGATATTGAAAACACATTGTAATTTGAAAAGACTTAATTACATCCATTGATTTAAAACGACTGTGTATCTCAGCTGGTTCTATGTTTGTAAAGTGTGATATGTGATGTGTTGGGTTAGGAAAAGCTACTCTGTGAGGAGGGGAATCGTTCCAAAATTCATCTCATCATTCTCATGTTAGATTTTTGCATGAGAGCTTTCCAAAGCATTTACATTATAAATGTTCCTTATAAATAACTTTATCTATTTTGTATAACTAGTATCAAATTTTTATTTGTGAACAGTTGGGCCGTGAATTTGTTTTGCTGGCAGTCAACTAAAATTGTTTCTCTCTTCTATATTATTCTTGATTTGAGGTTATTGGAGACAGCTCCTTTCTCATGTCACATCACTTTCATGTTTCTCGTGCATTCAAATGTTTGGGCACCATTTTTAATTTCATTTTCATTAATTTCCCATCAACCCATTTCCCAGTGTTTCTTCTCTCTAGATTTTTAGAAGGTTACATTATTTTGCTTCTCTGATATCAGTATCTTGATTATTTGCTAAGGTTTAGATAGAAATACATCCATTGTAAAAATCATATATTGTGAATAATTAGTTGTTTCTGGAACCACCATGGTTTTCAATTGTCAGCAATACTGTGTATAGGTTGCAATTTGACCAAGCTTGAAGTTTGCTATTCACTTCTTAACAATGCTACATGGTAATGCATTGTCATAGATTGTCTATTTTATGAATTTCTGATGGCTATTTTCTTTGAAGAAAAAATAGCATTTAATGAAATCCTTGTTTCACAAATGTCAAATGTTCTGCGGACTCCTTGATGCTTTGTTATCTCGGGAAATGTAAATGGGAAAAATGTTAAAGAAACCAATTGAACACACTTCTTCCTGCAGTTAAAGAGTTATCATTATTATACATATCTTCACATAGGTTGCATATTATCATCATCCAAATGCTTAGTAGCACCGTTCTTTTTTGACATTTTTTCCCCTTATTTGTATGCTTTTATTTGTAATTGATGGCAATCTCTCTAGAAACACTTGGCTTATTCTAATTTCTGTCAGGTAATTTTCTTTTTATTCAGAAAATTCACACTCCACAGCCGAATTTCCTTACCATCCAAAAGTGCCGTGAATTTCATTTTATATGCATTGACTGAGATGTTCTATAAAAAATAATACCAAAAAAAATATTATTCAGCTACTAATTGATACGTATTGTTTATTACAGAGAAATCTGGTTTTTGTTTCTTGGAAAAATGATTTAGAGGTGTGCAATGAATACATCTTCCTTGATTCCATATTTTCCCTTTACACAAATATATGTATAGTTTATTATCGAATTCTAATTAAGAGAGACTGGTATAGTCTGGTGTGTCAAGGGTAAAGTTCCAATTGTTAAGAATCTACCTATTGTAAATTGCATGGAATGGAGAAAGATCTGTAATGTAAATTCAGAAAACAAGATCAGTCAATTGTCGTGTTAAATCTCCCATAATCAATTCCAAGTAATACTGTTATAAAATGTAATTAATGTAGGGGGGTGGGAAGTACATAAATGGAAACAACATTCAATCTTTCGTTGGTGTATAGTAATGAAAAATAGAATTTCTGGGCTAAGTTTAGTTGCTGTGTGAGAATTAAAAATATATTTTTTATGTCATGAATATTTGTTTGTGGAATGAAAGTGTTGTAATTCTTACATTATGCTGTAATTCTTGTGAAATCCGTGTGCTATAATTCTTTCAATCATTAGAACATAATTTCTGAAGGGAAGAGAACAAGATCAGTGGATAAAAGTGGAAAGAGAACAAGATACGAGTGGATGAAAATAATAACTTATGATATAATACGTTATACTACAATAATACATTTTAATTAAAATACATGAAATTATATTGGACTCCAGTATAAAATAAAAACAATGGTGCTTAAGTGCACCTTTTACTACCATACTGAGAGATATCGATAAGTATCACATTTTCCATTGCAATTTGTGATAGGCATTTACGCTTTTCTTTCCTTTCTCACATTTTTTTTTCTTTCATCAATAGCTCTTCAATCTTTGGCTCACCCTTGCCTGTTGTGCTTCTGAGTATACCCTATTATTTCTTGATTTATCTTCATGCTGATCTTACATCTTCAACATTTTTATGCTGTACTACGCTTCCTATGTCTTCATCCTTGTTTCCATATTATCCTGTTATTTTTCAAACTTTTTCACCCAAGGAACTTGTGTCTTTCTCTCATCCTAGAATGGGAATATTCTCTTCATAGTTTTGTCTTTTCTTATTCTTCTAATGTGCCTTTAAAATGTGAGTCTCCGCTTCTTTACCTCCATGAAGATCTCAAATATTCCATATAACTTCTGGTTTGAACCCAAATGAACTGTTAACTCATTCTTGGGTTGGGTATGAGTGATTATGGGCACTACCACAAAGACATTGTGGTTTGACTTACTTTACATTTGTGTACGAATTTGACCCGATATGATACAAATTTAGATAATTAGGTTTGCTGACCAATTGAAATTCCTTGTTAGATTGTTGCTTTTTTGTTGACATTGTCAGTTTGAATTTTGTCTATATATTTAATGGTTCCAATAATTAACACAAAAATTAACTGAAAATTTATTAAAAAATATAACTAATTACAAAAAAGTAAAACCTTTAATTTTTTGAGGAACAACTTAATAATGAGAGAAGATATTTCACTATAGCATGTTGGAGTGGGTATTGTCTTACAATTATTGTTTCAGTTACAAGTTTTAATGCAATTGGTGATTGGGGTGTCATCTCTTTTCCTTGGGTGATGGCTGTGACATCTTTATTGATATTACAGCAAATGAAATATACTTATTGAACTATTTATGTTGACAGAAGTGCGGAGCACAATATGTCAGTGATGGAGGAAACTACAACTTCTACAACTCCTCAAAGGCTCACTCCTGCCAAATTCTCCACAGCTCACATTAAAGGTAAACGTACTGCATTTTAATTACTAAAATATCAGTTTTTGATTTGTTTCATATTGAAAGCATTTTTATAAATATCTTAGGTTTGTTTACTGGAAATGGGCACTTCATCAAAATTTTACCTCATTATCCTCTGGATGGGCAGTCAGCGACTGTGGAGATACATGACTTACGTCATGTGCTTGTTCCGGATGCTGAGCTGACAATATTTCCAGGACCTCTTATAAAGTAATGTATATGTATATTTGATTTTTGTGCTTTTAATTTTATTAGTATTTAAAGAAGAAAAAAAACAACAATAATTAAACATTTTGAAAAGAACATTTTTTGTTATGTTCCTGCAAGCATGTAAAATTTATTTTCTAATTTATTGGTATGTGTTTCTTGATATTTTTTCAGAGGTGTAACGCATAAGAAGTCTCTGATGAATTTTTGTTCTCGGAAAATAAATGTAGCTGAGCATGATCCTAATATTCTGGAACGCGATTCTGTGGTTCTGTTATGGCGATTGCTTTTGCTGCTACTTCGACAAAATGGGGTATGTTTTACTGACAAATCTTATTTGAGTAAAATGTTGATGGAATTGTTTCCATTGTGTAAAGAAAGGGATTGTTAACTAAATGGAAAATTATAATTGGCAAAAAAAGCATTCTATTGCAGTCAGATTCAAACAGCAACTACAATTGATGACGGTAAAGAATGTCAGAGATGCAGGGACTCAAATCAGACTCAACCACTCTTTTATCACAAATACAGTTTTGAACTAGTGTTTGAAGCAATATGGTTGTTATATGATACATGTTTATGTACTTTTAACAATTTTTTTTTTCTTTTTTCTTTTTTTCTTCAGAAAATTAAAAGTATATTTTAAAAATTATAAACATTTTCTTTGTGAAGTAATGTGTACAAATGTTTCATTTTGATTCATTCACCAACCCTATGTTTCTAGTTTATGTCAGGGAAAGAATCGTAGTGTTATGTAGAGCTGGATACATGAAGTTTCAGCTTACTGACATTTAAAAAGTAAACTTTTGAGGTTCATTTCTTCCTGTATTTTTCTTCATCTTAAATATCTTTTATTCTAATTTTTTTCTGTTATTACTTTTCTTCTTTTTATTTTACTTTTACATGTTTTCACTGCTGTCAGTTTGAAAACAGGGTTATGGCTTCAAATCAAAGGCTTCATAAATATCAAAATTATAAAAAAACAAAAGATTGTTTCACCATAAGTATAGATCAGTGGTTATGACTTAGTTAAAAGACAAAAAATTAATTTTTGGACAATTTTTCACTATTTACGGGGTATAGTATACCAAAAATGCAGTAGCTTCCAAGTTATTGCCGTAATGCTGAATCAACCCAGAAAATCAAGAGCCATCCATTCCCTCTACTCTTTTAAATTAAACCTCCTGTGAACTTTGATAAAATGAGACCTATTTTGTTTTTGAAAGAAGTGAGACTGTAGTGTGTAATTTTCTAGATGGTGGTTGGAACTGACATTGCTGAGCTACTGTTGTCTCATTCACCATCACGGGAAATTCCAAAAAGTGGAAGTGTAAATGCGTCATTGCCAGTTTCATCTACCCCCAGTGTAAGATCTGTATCTCCTGCTTCTGTCAGTGGTGCAGAGTCAGAAGGAACCTCAGGAATAAAACATGTGAACTCAAAAACTTTAAGTGAAGAAGAATTGGCTAATACTTTTCGAGAATATTTGCTTTATGGTAACACTCATGAAGCATTGGGTAGGTTGAATTGTATTGAATTTGTTACTGGTGTTAAGATTCTGTTTATAAGAACTGTATGGATCATGTCTTGCTTTATTTACGTGTAAAATGTCTTTTGTTGTATTGGGTATTATTAGTGGTAATTGTGTTATTATTCCTGATTATTAATAATTTTATAATAATTACTCAGAAATCTAGTTTTGATTATTACTTTTTCTAAATGCTAATTTAAATAGAGAAATAATATGCATTTGAAAAATTAAAACCTAGGGATTGTGGTTATGTTAATAATGACTAATGTGAGTATTCTGTTTTCCAGAATGGGCCATGAAATATGGGTTATGGGGTCATGCCTTGTTTCTTGCTTCCAAATTGGGCAGCAGGACATATGCCAATGTCATGACTCGTTTTGCAAACGGTTTAACACTTAATGATCCTTTGCAAACACTGTATCAACTAATGTCTGGAAGGCTTCCAGCAGCTGTAACTGTATGTTGTTTTGTGATAAGTTATTGTTTATGATGTGTTAAAAGGAGTCATAGTGCACATGAAATTTGTTCCAGTGTTGTGCAGATGAAAGGTGGGGTGATTGGAAGCCTCACTTAGCCATGATTCTTTCAAACAGTTCCGTTCAACCTGATCTGGAACACAGAGCCATCATCACTTTAGGGGATACTCTTGGTAAGAATATATTAACAAGAAATTTGTCTGAAATGATGTGGACGAGCGTTGACACTTTTCTATTTGAGATGGCTGTTGGTTGGGTAAACATTTAGGATCTTGAGGGTACTTTATTATTTTTATTTTATTTTTTATTATTATGATTATGATTATTATTAACGGTATATTAGAACTTGTACCACAAACATGTATCATTATAAATTCTATGGGATTCCAGTGTACTCAAGATAGTAAATTAAACTAACATCCTCCAATCATGCATATAAGAGGAATTCTGGGGATGAAATTTAAAAGCCAGCTACAAAAAAAATCTATGCTGAATAATTTGTATTCACTTAATATGAGTAGCATAGTGAGGAGACCCTACTGGTGAGGCATGCATTAAAATCAGCTTTTTCAAAGTGCTGTACTAAGTAATAAATGTTGACAACGAAGTAAAACACTATTTCTCTTCACAAATGCAAGAAGTCGCAAACCATTTTGAACAATGCAATAGATGTGATCCACAGAGATCAGTTTTCCATTAAAGAATATCCCAAGGTCTTTAATAATTTGCACGTGTTGAAAAGGAAAACCAGAAAGAGTGTAGAACTAGCGGTGCTAAAACAGCACGTACTTTCTCACCTCTAGTAATAGTTATGTAATTCTATTTATACCAAAATTTCTCTTCGAATTAACATATCTCAATCATCATTTTTTGTAAAACTCTTTACAAACTAAACATATTGAAGCAATGTCAACACAAATTTTACAATAATATCTGCTTTTCGTACAGGTGAATTATATCCCAACAATAAGACATAATTCACAGAAAGTAGCTCCCAAGTCATTGTTGCCAAGCCATTGTTGCATTCCAATCTGATATTCCCTGAAGGCTAGCAATTTTTATTTCACATGTTTCAAATAGGTTTTAAATAATTTCTAAAAGATTAATTTGTAAATGTATAACAAAACCTCAAATGTAAGAAACAAAGAAAGCAGTAATAAATAATAAAGTAATAATAAACAAATTCTATCTTACGAAGCATCCAACTTCCTGGAATTACTTTCATGAAGCGCAGTAAATTCTCAGCGGGTGACTATGTTTGTCACCAAATTGCACAAAAAATATTCATGTTTTCAAAAAATTCAACATGACCTTATTTGAAGATGTTTTTGATGAACACATTCCATTTAGAAAATAATTATTTTCTCAATTGTAGTTGTAGGAAAACGCCGAAAAATTTTTAATTTTTTAAAATGTTAAAAAAATCAGACATTTCAACAAGCATAAGACCTGCCCCATTTTCTTAAGCACCCTTTACGCTGTCAAAGGTCTAAATTTAACCTTTTCACTGCTACAACCCTACTCAGCGCGCCGCACCCTGGTGCTGAGTCACCCCACAGGCCGATGACCGCTGTGTGCGGTGCAGTTTCCTTGTTCTGACCGGCGCACCCTGGAAGGGTGGCCCATGCGGCAACGAACAAAGCGCATACTTCCAATCCTTCTTTTTGATCCGGTCTTTGGACCGACACTGGCGAAGTATCCGTAAAATCAAAGTCCAGAAAAAATTCGAAAGGTCAATAATAAAATCCGTGTAATCGTACGTAGAAATAATCCAAAAATCGTAAAAAAAGTCCACAAAACAAGCCACTATTCGTACAGTAACACGTAAAAACAAGAACACTCACAGCCAGAAATCTCAACACAAAGTGAGGATGGTACCACATACTCGGAAACCGCTGAGGAGGTTTTATGATGGGCATTCGGGAAGGGCCTCCTTCAAGATGCGCGCTAATCCCTCAGGAAAGGAAAGGCCACCGCGCGCAGGCTGCGTGGAAGCCTACCAGTTTACAAACATTTGTGCTCGTAGCGAGAAGAATTGACATACTAGCACCCTCTAGGAGAGTTCAAACTAAACTTCAAACCCTCACAAATCGAACAGATATCGCCACATATCCTTCAGGCCCTCCGCCATCCAGCAGAGAGTGAAAGACAACCGCGCGAAGTACAAGATGCCTATAGGCGTCATTAGCACAGCAGAAGCAAAACCAAGCGGACGCCTATAGGCGTCGTTAGCACATGGGGCACGGAAAATCTGGACGCCTAAAGGCGTCGTTAGCAGCAAAAGGGTTAATAAACAAATTCTGTGCAACTTTTAAGAAAAAATGATTTAAAGAAAGTGAAAATTGCCCAAGTTTGATAAAAAATTTCGCAAAAATACTCATGTTTTTGAAAAATTGAACATGGCATTATTTTAGATCTGTTTTTCATTAACACATTTCATTAAGAAAACAATAATTATCTTCACAATTGTCGTTTTAGAAAGATTCTGAAGAAATTTTGAATTTTTTCAATTTTTGAAAAATCAGGGTTTTCAACAAACATGAGACTTGCAACATTCTCTTAAACATCCTTCATACTATGCGATAACAAAGTTTGATCAAAAACGGAGCTATTTTTGTGAAAATTCTGAAATGTCCCCAGGACCGTTCTAAATTAAAATATCGAATTCAAATTCAGGGTGTTGCGACATCAGCCAAATTGATCAGGGAATATCATTTTTGGAGAAAATCAGCTGAATAGTTTAGCTGCTAGTGTTGTTCAGACAGACAGATGGACAGACGGATGGATGCGTGGTACATACGTTTTGCCATCCATCAATTTTTTGGTATCAGGCTACACCACATGTCAGAGGATTTTTTTTCTACAATTAGCAACTGAATTTATCCACTTTCTCATTGCCAGGGCCCTGTAATAAAAAGATTTTCTGCTGAAATTTCACCGTTTTTTTTTTTTTTGCGCAGCATTACATAACTTTTTCTCAACTGTGGTAGCGGTAGTGAGAAAGTAAAATGTGATTGGGTCCTTCTTTTGATGAAAGCTCACCATCTTACATTTATAGACATAAAGATACATTCCATTAAGAGAGCACTGTTGTGATAATTTAAGTTAGTTTGTAGCAATCAACAATCATCCAAGCTTTCAGTAATACTGAAATCATAATGCAGATGTAATAAACCATTAACACACAGCATGAATATGTGATTTTTGAGAAAATTATATTTACTTTGCTCCTTGTTTAAAATCAGATTTTAAGTTTTATACTTCGCATCAGTTTTATATAAATGAAAATTGCTGAATGTTTATCCAACCTGCTGTAAAACCTAATTTAAATAGTATACCTATCCTAATTTTGTTTTCATATTTCATCACTCATGATCAGTATTTGTTTGAGAGCTTTAACGCTGAAATTTCTCACGTTTTAAAATACCAAGCTAGTTAAGTTAAAAAAAAAAATGTTTATTATGTTTCAGCATCACGGGGTTGTCTTTATGCTGCACATTTCTGTTATTTGATGGCTCAGTTGGAATTTGGATTTTATAACCAAAAGGCCTCAAAATTGGTCCTTATAGGATCTTCTCATACAAAGCCATTCAACATATTTGCAAACAATGAAGCTATTCAGATGACAGAAGTATATATTTATGCTTGTCAACTTGCAGATCCTGAATTTGATGTCCCTCAGTTTCAGGTATTTATTCATATGATGTTTAACATTTCAAAAGGTTTCTCAAAAAACTAAAGGAAAATAACTGAATGGAAGATGTTTATTAAATATTTTCAATCTCGTGGATCTTATTTACTTTTTCCTATTTCATAAATATTATTTTATTATTTGCTTGATATGGTATTCACAGTATATCTATATATGCTGTTGGGAAGTTCTACTTTGTGCAGAGAAAGTAAAACTTACAGCAAATTGGCTTCAGCACTGATGAAGTTAGTGCTTCTGTAAGTTGAATAACTATTCTGAAGTCAGTGCAATCATAGAACATCTGTCAATGTAGAACTATCATAGAACTTCTATCAATGTGATTTTTTTCATTTCCATCTCTTGCAAAAAGCAGATTCGCTCTTGCCAGATATCGAATCATGAGACCGCTCAGCCTTTTGAATTGAATTGAATTGAATTGAATGTGCCTTATTTTACGTGGCGAGACTCAGGCCATGAGGTCTGCTATTCCGCCTGACCACGCAAATTCCGCTACGCTCCTTTCACCAACCATGGGAGAAAGAAGGTATTACTTGGGCGACGAAACAGGCGATTTGAATTTAGCTCAGAGGCATCATTTAGGCTTGAGGATCTTTTACATGCAGTAAATCTACTAACATGGGACAGCCGGCTTTACTTCCCCTCTGAAGGAAGGCGTACGAAGGATTTTTTCGCCCTTAAAAAATCCACGGCTTCGATCGGCTTCGAACCCGCAAACTTGGGTATAACAGTCCGATACGCTAACCGTTACACCATCGCCGCCGCCTTGTCAATCCTGTAACGCATGTTGTTGCATCTCTGCGGCAATTTTTATTAATTTTATGTTATGCTTCAAATGATACAATGTCATTTGTTTGAGGTTCTCTATTTACTAGCCCTTTCAAAAACATCAGGCTGAATCACCTGGCAAATTTGAGGTGAATGTCAAGAATACGACCGCGAATATAATTATGTAATATTAATACGTGTGAAATTTTTATCATCTTTGAAGCATATTCTTAGGTCAGCTTTTACTAGTTTCGTGACATGGAAAGGCAATGTAATAACAAATCCTAACTGACCAGGCATAATCTGTGAATGTAATACAATTCTGTATCTTTCGAATGAGATATTCAAGAATAAAACTCGACTTATATTCGGTTAAGTACAGTACTTCTTTATTGACTGAGAGTCATGCAAATATATAATCCCTCCCCCTGGACACTCCAGGCAGTGATTTTTCTCTTGAGCGCTCTTTGTAGCTCTGCCTTAAAGTATTTATACCTTGACCTAATAACAATTTTTTTTTAAAAATTGTATTTTACTAAAACACAGAGAATAAAATACAATATTACACTAGGTAATAAAGGTATACTTTATCTACTCAAGAAAAGTACCTCATTAGCAACAGTGGAGCTCATGAAGCTTCCTTGTTGATAGAGTACATCTGAATTATATTGTGTAATAAACTACTATTCATTTGTTCATTTTTAATTTTATTTATGAAGTGTATTCCTTTCTTTACAAGTTTAATTTTGTAATTGTAATGCAGTTACAATAGTAGTAAACAACAGTTTACTTACAATAGTAAAGTAAACAAACACTTTGTTTTACGTTTGGTGTTGATGAAATATTTATATTTGTTTTCAGGTTTATAAGCTGTTATATGCAAAACGTTTAGTAGAAGCTGGTATGCCTAAGGAAGCTTTGCAATATGTGGAAGTAATTGCACGTACTGTAACTGCACGGCCTAGTTCATATTCAATAGATTTTATGCAGCAGGTTTTTGATTTAGGAAACAGGCTTAAAATTCATGATGTGTCATACACACCTGACGCAGATGGAGAGGCTGAAGAACTTCCGTGGTTGATACATTTGCGAAATGTTTTGGAGGATTATATGGTAAGTATTAAAGTTTCAATATTTATTGATAAATTGTTATTTTATTACAAAATTGTTATTGAAGTGCAATAACTAGTACTTATATCCACACACACACACACACACACACACAAAAAAAAAAAATTATAGAATATGACAAGTATTTTAGAAAATTTTAGTATTCATTTTCGATATTTTAGAAATTTTTTAAGGTGTTTATTTTAATAAGGTTATTGCAAAAGTGTTAAGAGTTTCACTTTTAACAAACACAAAAATCTTTCATTTCAAGTGTACTTATTAAGTATATTTTTGTTTGTATTTAATTATAATTTTTTTGGTGAAAGTTTTGAAAATCCACATCAATATTCAAATTTTAATACTTGCAATAAAGTAATCAAATTTAAGTGCATTCTGTGTTCAAACTCTGAGTTTGGTAACAAATTATTAACTCTCAACTGGCGTGGTGAGTTTGCATTACATAACCAGCGTTGTGGTGCCATTTTGACCCCATCCATTTTTTTCATTTCATTATGAAAATTTGTAAGAAATTTTTAACTATTTCTGATTAATTACATTTTTATAGTATTTTCAAAAGCATTTTAGATAAATATGTATATTTAATATATTTTTTACTTATTTAAATAGTAATTAACTCTGTCACAGATTACTGACAAATAATCATAAATAAAACCTTATTTTTACCAATAATTATTTTAAATGAATTTTTTTCATATTATCATTTTCTAATATACATATTTAATGATAAAATATAAACATGACTGCAAAAATAGACTCGTAGACTCTCCTTACAAATGTCTGGCTGACATTCATGGCTCATTGACCAGCAACATGTATCACAATTTTTTTTTCTTTTTCGGTCCTTTTTTTTGACTTATTGCACACTGCTTGATTTGCCTAGCTACTTGTGGATTACATTCAGGACCGGGAATAGATTTCTTCTGTACTATTGAAGTGGTTTCGCGTAGCTCTCTGATTAGGTACAGGTCCGAGAGTGATGTTCATGTGAGGTTCGGCAAGTTGACATACCATCATCTTCAAGAATTTTTGCTATGAAAGTCATACCCATTTTTTATGTCTCCAGTGTCACTATAATCACTCTCCACCTCTTCTAACCATCTAGAGATAGCGATATCACAGTCTGTGTCAGCACAAGACACAATTTTCGATGAAAACGCCATTACAAAGACAGTTGCGTAACTGGCATGGTGGTGCCACTGTCACCCCAACAAATAATTTCATTCACGCCACTGCAAAACAACTTCATGAAATTCAGCAGTATTTCTCAAATCAAAAGATAAGCACATTATTTGAAGGTAAACAATATACCAACGTTCTCATTTGAAAAATAGGCAGGATATTCAACTTCGAAATTTGAACGGGGTCAAAATGGCACCGTGATGTCAGTTGAAGATTAAACTAATTTTAATTTTTTTATCTTAATATTTCAAACAATATTAATAGTTTTGAATTTTATATTTTGAGTTATTTAATTTAGTTTCAGTTATTTAATTTTATAGTTTACAATGAAACTGAAAATTTGAATATTTGACAAAGGAAAATAAGATTTAGGATTACCTCACACATTGTATTAAATAAGAAAAGTATATAAATTTCTTTCAACGATTATATTTCATGTGTGTTTATTTTGTTACAGGCAGGTGCTATACAACCAGATGGACCTAGTTTTGGTTCAACATCTAATCTTAGCATGTCTGAAGGAGATTCTGCACAACCTCAGATATCTAATGTTCTTCAGCAAGAAGTGAGTTGTTGTGCTGTTATTTTAATTTTCATTTTTCAATTGTAGTTTAGGAAATTGCCTTGTTTAAAGGTTCAGGAAACAAGTTCATGTGGCAAGTTGATTAAATTTTTGTACATTTAGTTTATAAACTTAATGATAAAGGGAAATATCATTGATCTCAGAAAATTTGGCAGATTATTTTTGCAGTTACTAAGTAGGAATTTGATACAGTATCCAAATGCTTAATGTGATGATCAATGTCCTGTTTTCAAATAAAACAGTTGTTTTTTTCTGTGGTGTAATGGTGAGGATTTTTAGAAGGGAAACAAAAGAAGAAAAATTTTTTTTTTGACATTAAGTTTTTTTTAAAACTATCCTGCATTACCAACCAAGGCAATGTTTAGGCGTACCTCCCATATATGGCAATAAACAAATTTTGTATTAAGTTGCATGATTTTATAGACATGGCCTCAACAACATCAAGAACAACAGCCCTTAGAACTTCAACAGTCTCAGTTTTCACAAGCACCCCCTTCCCATCATCAACAACAACAACAACAACAACAGCAACAGCAGCAGCAGCATCAACAACAACAACAACAACAACAACAACAACAACAACAACAATTGCCATCCTCTTTGCAAGGGGAATCAGAGATTCAGACTAGCTTTGGTGATGCATCTCAGATTTCTTCAGAACAAGGAATTACAAATTTACCGGAGTCTGGAGCGCCGTACAACATTGTACAACCAGGATGGAGCTCTCAAGGTTTAAACTTTAGTTTTTCCTCTTAGCATTACTTAAAATTGACGTGGGCCAAACTTTTGCTCCAAACTTTCTTTTTCAATTGAAAATCTTGAATAAATTATTAACTACATTTTACTCTAAATAAATTTAGTTCTCAAGGAATGGATGTGCATTTTAAGAAGCATTGTTTCCATTTGAAATAAAACTGTAAAAATATTTGAAGGCAAGATATTTAAAAAAGTCATGTATTTTTGTGCAAAAGGAAAGCAACTTGTAATGAAAATATCTTGGTAATTGAAATATATTGGAAGAAATATTTAAAAAATCAACTGAAAAAAACAGGAATAGTCAGGGGAATTTATTCCAGGAAATGAGTGGCCATGATGTTGTAACATGAATTCTCCTTATTTTTGCTGAAAATGTGTAATAGGATAACTGTGAGAACTGTGCTCTTTATATATGCTAATTAAATGGTTTTAAATAAAAAATATTTTTAATTTTTTTATTTAAAATTTTTTTTTCACTATTAATTTAAGACATCACAATTTCCCCATCTTAAAAAATTTGTTAACTAAATTAAATAATAGTATGAAATAAGGTATGTGCATTGTATTATGGGTCTAGTGTTACGTTGTTGTATATTTGCATTGCTTTACCCCTAATAGGTATTTAATTAAAATTAATGTCAAGATGTAAATGGGTTTTGAATTTTATTTTGTAATGTTTTGAACTTCACATGAAACTGAAACTTATTTCTTCACATGAAACTGAAATAATTTGTAATTTTATTGGTAATTAAATATGAACAGAATCTTCATATCTCTTAAATATTTTTTTCTGTTTGAATGTATCCAATACATTTTAATTATGTTCCAGATTATCAGGCAGAACAACATCGTGGTTCAGAGATGAGGCAAGATGGTGAACCATATTGGCCTCAGAATAATTGGGGTAATGGATTATCTACTGAAAATTCAAGTATAGCTCATCCTCAACCAGATACTCATCCACAGAATGCCCATATGGGATGGGATTTCCAGCCCAGTAGTGTTGATTCGAGAGATGGGGGAAATACACAGGACGATCAATCTTCAGGCTTTGGCTTATATCAAGCTCAGACTTCAAATAAACAACCTATGGAGGTAAGACTATTCACAATGTGTTTGTTAATTAAGATTATGTACGTATTTTAACATTTCTTTCTTGTGTAAATACTTACGTAAATCTAGACAGAAACTCTTTGCGTATTATTGTTTGTTCTATATTGTACCATTTCTGATCCAGACACACAATAATTATGTCTTTTAAAGAATCTCATTTCTTGACTGACTAATGTCAGTCCAGGATGTTGAGTGAAAGACTATTGAATGTTCTTGGTGGTAGAGTTGATGGTTGATAATACTAGACATTACTGTTCTATAAGGAATTTAAAACATGCATCATGCAACATGCAGGAAGAAAAGTATTATAATATTGTGTGTCAGATTCACTTGTTTGCATGTTGGAGTTCATTCTCATTTTCAATATATTTTTCAATAATGGGTCCCTTTTATTATTTGTTTATATTTTGCTTTTTTAATTATTTCTGTATGTTATACAATTATTATACCAGAAAACAAATACATAATTTGAAAATACCAATTTATTCACTAATTTCTGAGTTAATAAAGGATAGGGTTGGAAAGCATCGTTAAGTTTCAACCTACGTAGCTGAAATAAATTCTTGCATGAAAGTGCTTATTGCATTTTTCTAACAGGACAGCTTTTTGAGAGTGGAGTAGAGTTTAAAAAAATTGTAATTAAGAAAGAACGACATATTGATATAGAATGATACGGTGCATCTTGTCATAATGAAATTGCCTTCCCAGGCCTTTGCCAAGAATGTTATATGCTCTTGGTCTCACTGTATTTATGCTCACACATACAGAGTGCGTCACCAAAATCCGGACAAACAGAACTTATTTTTAAACAAAACTTTATTAGCAAAATATTAAATATAATACAAAATCCTTTGACATGGTCCACGGGGAACATCTAAAGACAACAATCATTCAATATAACCTCCTTTTGCTTCAATAACAGCCTCCAATCTTTGTCTGAAGCGGCCGCATGCACGACGCAACGTATCCGAGTCCATGTCGGCGAATGCTGCCTCAATGGTGGACCGTAATGACGTCACATTTGAATGTCGAGACTTGTTGGACACCCTTTCAACTACGCTCCATACGTAATAATCTAAAGGATTTAAATCGGGACTGTTTGGAGGCCAAAATTCCTTTGATCAAAATATGTCCAAATTGTCTGACATCCAGTTTTGAACCAAATGGCTTGTATGAGCCAGTGCACCATCTTGTTAAAAAACATACGGCTTTCCAGACGCTACTGTTTCCATCCAAGGCTTCACAACAATGGAAATAACGTTGAGATAAACTTCCTTTGTTACAGTTTCTTTGTTTTTAAAAAAATGTGGGGGCATGACGTGACCCTCGCTGGACACAACACTTAACACATGGACACTGGCAGGAAATTTTGTTTTGGCAACAATGGGGACATCCTCTGCACCATATGCGAGCCAGCAATTATTTCTTCGGTTGGTTTTTTCGTTAACCGTAAAAATCTTCTCATCAGAAAAGAATCTGATTCGTCCAGCAGCATCATTTTTCAATGAAGTCAAAAGCAAATTGCAGCGACTGACTCTTTTTGTCCTAGCAGCCTCGGAGAGCTTACCTTCAACATGTAGGATTTGTATAGAAGATCTTCTTCGGCAATCCTACGCATTGTTGGTTCATTTACACCAATAATTGTTGCCAATGATTGCAATGATTGCCTTGGATTTTCGGAAATCAGTGCTTGAGCTCTTTCAACAACTTCTAGTGTCCTCACAATGCAGTCCTTTGAGTGATGCTTCCTCGCCAGTAAGCAGGAATCTTCATTTGACTGTTCTGAAGCCCGGTATTTTGTCACATCATAAACTGTAACTTTTGGATTGTCAAAAAAGTTAATTATCTCTGTAGCTGAGTGGTCAGCGTGGAGGCCTTCGACAATTGCAGCTCTTCTATCATATACCGCACTTTGTTTTAACCTTGTGGCCATTTTGAAACTGCAATAATTTACTACAAACGTGAGGCAATGTAGTGCTACAACAACGTCCTCTGGCGGAACTTCAATATGGCGGGAAATTTTAATTTAAATTTGTCCGGATTCTGGTGATGCACTCTGTACATATATACCTGTACACAGATATGCCTGTCGGAACACAATCATATGGCTTACAAAAACTAATTTCAGGCTCGTTCATTCTAACACACATAAATAGGCCCTTCTACATACACTTATGCTTTGGCAACACGAATACATTTGCCTATCCAGAGAGGTTCATATTTAAAATATTTAACCTGACCCATATTGCAACTGGTGTTGTTTACATCTGGCATGGACTTCATATTTCTAATACCTATTGTTAGTCTTTGACAATTTCTAATTTGCTTCTGTTTTGTTAAAAGATGAAAAAACTGTTTTGAAGAATGAATATTAAAGCATGAAATCTCTCTGTAAGGATAGCAAATAAAAGTAGAACAAATTACGCTTGTGTAAGTTGCCTTGCGTTCAGTTAATTATGAGTCATGTAAATACAAATAGGCAAAACTTGAGGGAATCCTTGCATACACAGGCTCCATTGCAATGCCTTAATGTAGCAAAAAGTTGACTCCCATTCATTATTTTACACGTAATGTACTAATTATTAGTATTATTTAAAGAGGCAGATGATTTACTTTCTCACTATCGCTTATGCAGTAGAGAGAAAGTTATGTAATGTTGGGGAAGAAGTAACAAATTTTCAACAGAAAACCTTTTATTGCCGGGCCCTGGTAAAGAAAAAGTGGATAAATCCAGTTGCTAAATTTAGAAGATGAAAAAAATCATGGTGTAGCCAGAATCCATGTTTTGTGGGTCCTTGATACCAAAAATCGATTGATGCCAAAACAGTTGTCCGTCTGTCTGTGAACAACCCTAGCGGGTAAATTGTTCTAATTTTTTCCAATGACGGATCGGTTAAATTTGAAACCAATATTTTAATTTTGGGGAGTACTTTACATGAAACCCCTTGGGCATTTTCAAGCTTTTCAAATTTCTGGCTCCAATGTTTTTGATAAAATTTGGTTGTTGGATAGTGTGAAGAACATTTTAGAGAATGGTGCAGATCTCATGTTCATTGAAAACCCTGATTTTTCGAAAATTGCAAATGTTAAAATTTTTTTGGCATTTTGAGGCCAAAGGCCACAAAGAAATATTCCTCACACCGTATTCTATAGGATGAGATCTTGAACATTCTATTACATTTTTGCTGGTTTGATGCTTCTAGATTCTACCGCACCTGTTCAGAGCCTGTGTAATCTGCATCTGTATGTGAAATTTAACTAATTACTTGATATTCTAGTAATTGTATTACATGGGTGTACCTCTCTGCTTGGTAATAACGTTAAATAAGAATAGTTTGTAATGACAAGGGTGTACTGTATTGTTATCAATTACAAGGAGACATAGAACAATTGGTGGAAGATAACAGGGTCGAATCTTCTGAACATAGATGGAAATGGGCGTTTGTTTTTTGTTTAGTAATGAGAATTCGGGAAATTTTTCTTATATGTGAAAATGTATGGAGAGCATTTATCATTACATGTTCAGACAAGGTGTGACATGTAATTCGTGGTAAAACAAGCATATTTAAAGAATATTACGATATTGTAGTATTTAATAATTACTGTTATATATTTTTTTAACTATTTGCATTTTTTGCTAATGTTATCAATGTTACTGCATTGTTAAATGTCCATGCCATCCATTTAAAGGCTGGTGCCGTCACTGCCGTCTCCATCACTGGTGGATTGTATTATTTATTAACTTTTAATTATTTTTACTTTCTCGCATACTGCTTTCGCAGAATATTGTGAGACTAAAATATGCATTAGATATATTCATGAATACACCTAATACCTTATACTTTGAATTCAATGTCAGAAATATATTTTCATTTAAAGTTTTGAATAAAATAAATATTTTTGTCATACTTCATTTATTTATGAGATAAGGTGATGAAGTGTAAGAAAGGCAGAAATTGGGACATAATATTATGTAACTATATCATAATATTTCGAGAAAATATGTGCTTTTGTAGCACCTCTAAGTTGATATGTGGTGACCAATTAAATGTTACAGTAACGTAGTACTACATGACAATATAACTTGTTTATTCTATATTTTTTCTGGTAAAATTTGTTATAAACTTGTTACAGACAAAAGTGTACTTTTGTATTTGATTTTTTGATTAATTTGTGTTATAAATGTGGGTAATGTGTTAATTCTGATTTAAATGCTTCCTTTAAACAAACAATTTTGGGATATTTAGCAAATCTGCATATACTCACAAAGGGCTCTGCCAGCTTGGAAGCCACTGCGCGCATGCTGTGCTACAACACCAAAAATCATTTGTTGAAAGGAAGGGTGTAAATTGGGTGTTAATGTTTGACGCCCTGTTATTTATTTATTTATTGATTTTTTTATACCAGCAATCGCCCAACTAATACATAATTAGGAAACATAGCAGACTGAGTATATGTGTGAATTTTATCATATTTCTCATTCTAGGAAAAAAAATGCCTGATTTTACATTTCTGTATATTTAGATCCGATCGCCTCCTATATTATTTTAGTAGTATACATTCCTTTTGTGGCTCTCACACGCTACCAATCTTTATAAATTAGGTCTCTAAAGAAAGAGAATTTCTCTGAGACATTACGAATTGTACTTTGACTTTAAAAATATGAAGGATTTGTTTAAAAAAACACAACTAAATATTCATGTCAAATGCAACGCACCAGAGGCCTCAAAGAAATGTTTCTACACCGTATTCCACAGGATGAGATCTTTTTGAACATTCTATTTCATTCTTTGTGTTTCGACGCTTCTCGATTCTACCCCACCTGTTCAGAGCCTGTAGAGTCTGCAACTGTATGTGAAATTAAACCAATTACTTGATATTCTACGCAAATGAATTTCATGCATGTACCTTTCTGCTCGGTAATAATGTTAAATAAAAATAGTTTATATTGACAAGGATGTATTGTATTGTTATCAAATACAAGGAGACATAGAACTAGTGACCGAAGATAAGAGGGTCTTGAAGAAAAATATATTCTACAGGCTTAATATGGAATTGGAAAAATAGAAAAGAGGGTGGGGTTTAACATGCGAGAGATCTTGCACGGGTAAGCTAGTTTAGTTAATTTGTTCCACATCATAAAACCAATAAATCTAAATCCTCTTGAAGTTGGAAGCAGTCATCAAATGATTTAACTTCAGAGTATAACTTCAAATCATCCACATACATAAATAAATGAGCAAGTAGAAACTTAAAATATAAGATCATTTACAAATAAAATAATGATGATGAATGATGATAATGATGATGCAAAGTATAAAGTTGGAACATTAATTAATTTGTCAATGTCAAACATTGGTGTCTATAGCCATGCTTTTCGACCATAAGAATACTTTTTAGAAGCTGCGAGTTTGTCAGTAATGATAGATTCAAATAATTTTGGTATATTACTAGATTTTGAGATAGGTCTGTAATTCTTTATGACTGTTTGATCATCAGATTTATTAATAGGAGTTATGAAGCTCCTTTGCCCGACATACGGAAAAGAACCCTTTAAAATTGATTTTGAAAATAAGCGGGGTAGTATTGGATAACGGGATTTTTACATGAAAGGTGTATTTCTATTTCATGGGACCGTGTTGTTAAGATTATGTGAGAGAACTGTGAGTTTCTCAAGTTTGTTTTAATGCCACTGTTTGTTTCTGCAGATTTGATGCTTTTAATGAATATTGAAATACATAATTCTGTTTAATTACTGAAATAAACATCAAACATCCTTAAACCTTTTTAAAGTTGTGAAATTTAAAATTATTCTATACAAATTCAATTTCATTATTGTACTCAGAACTAAGGAGACTTGAAACAATCATTCCACTCCTAAAAAGCTGTCCTGACAAGTAGCTAATCAGTTATTTTGAGTTCTTTAAAGCTTTCCTAATGTACTGTGTCTAGAATACACATTTAGTAGTCTTCAAATATAGTAGAATCTTTATAACCAGAAATTGAAATTTTAAACAAATGTTTGAAATTTTGAATGTTTCGGCTTATTCATTACCATGAAAAATGAAAGGAATTTGTGATTTAGAAAGCTCAGAAGGTCTTATGAAACTGGCATGAGCATCTTGTTACAAATGCCTATAATTAAAAGTAGACATTCATAAATAATAATGTTTAAGGAGAACAAATTGCCAGAACTAATACTCAGAAGAGGATTACACAAATGGCATTAATACATATAATAATTCATGCTCTTCTTGACCATGTTCTGTAAGATGGGGCTGTATAATGCATTTAAACTTGAGAATTTGTTAGCGCATCATGCACTCTGGTTATCAAACTTCTCCAGTGGGAAGGATATGAAGAAATTTGAATCGGTTTTATGCAATCTTTGATTCTGCATTTACAAGAAAGTCACAAACAGCACTCAATAACTAGTGTCTTGTATTTCAATCTTCAGTGGGAGGAAAAAAATCCACTTTAAAACTTTTAAGGTTTGTACAATCAGTAGTCAAAAGTGGAGTATTGAAGATTTTTTGTTGTTGTTGTAATATTTGAGGAAAATTTACATTGGGTATTGAAGAATCCAAGTTATTGATGTTCTTCTGTAGTTTTTGTTTAATGTTCTTAAAATTATTCTAGATATGAATAAAAATACTTCTAGGACCACTTGATGACATTGTGTCTAATTTGATTGCTTTACCTAAAGTTTACGTCTGGAAATTCAGAAATGAACTCGTAATTGTGCAAATATTACCTTTTTATTGGTTTTCTTCCCTCCATAGTTTTTTTTTCAGTAATTATTTTATCATCCTGGCTGATATTTGCTTGTTCCACTGTGTAATTTTTCTTTGCGATTGTTTATAGGCATTTTTTGCTCACAAGTGTAGATTGCTAACATGTTTTTATGTTCTGAATGCTTGTGTCTTCAGAAGTATTGTACTATCTTTGAAACAGTTTCCATCTTATGTTTTTGTTACTCAGTATAAATATGTATTTAATTACTTTAGCTTGCATTTTATGTTAAAATATTATAAATTAAATTTGTTGATGTGACATTTGTAGGATTTCCTGGCAATCTTCAACATGTACTGTATTCAGTGAAACTAAATTATGTGATGGAATTATCAGAATTTGGTTTTGACATGAAGTAACAGGAACTTTTTATGTGACATAAATTTCACTGTGTTCATTCATGTTTGAACTACTTTACATACAGTTTCATCATGTAAATTTAGTTTCCTCAGAGTCTCTGTACTGTATGCATTTGTTTAACACATTTTCTGAAATTCTAGACATTCTTGTTAATGATTTATAGATTTTTTAATGCACATTTTATCATTTTTATGGGGTGTCTTTATGCATTTTGTTTTATATTATTTTCTAAATGTAGGAAGTTGTTGGAATACACATTTTTTAGGTATTTCGTACCTAAAAAATTTATTTAAGGTATTTATTTTTTTAGGTATATTATTAGGTTTATACTTGGCTTAAATGTATAAGTGTGTTAATCAAATATATGCAGAATTGAGAAAAATCACTTTTGCTCTGATCGAAACTTAGAAAAATAATTTTATGAAAGAATTTGCAACAACAGTTATGAGATGTATTTATGGATCTGCAGATCAAATTTCAATATTATACATACAGTGGAGGGCTTGTTGTCTGATTGAGAATGGGTAAGCATGGCCTTAAGTGTGGTCTCCTGCATACTGAGTGAATGGGACAAATTGATTTCTGTGTTAGGATGATTTGGCCACTTCGGAGCAGTTAATTCTTACCACGGTTTGATTGGAATGTGGATATGTATTAGTTTACTTTTCCCTTCATGATAATTTGTTTCTACTGTCTTTTCTTGCTCGTTTGCTTTTTGCTTTATGAAATACCTTTGCATAATTGTCCTTACAGATATGGCAGCTCATCCTAATTCACTCTATTTTTATCCCATACTTGTTTAGTGTTGATATTAAGTTGAATGTCTCTTGCATTTTTCTTTCACTCAGTATGCAATGTGGTCATGCCCCTATGTAATGGATCATCTATCACTCCCACATGCTCCTTTTGGAGCAGCTGTTTAGTTAGAATGTGTGTGTTAAGTGTAGTAGTAATCCACGTGTTTACTTTTGTCCCCTTGCCTTCTGCGGCTCACTAGTGCTCAGTGACGGCTGATCCTGTAAGTACACTGCTGACAACCTGCCGCCTTCCTCAAGGAACCCTGAAGCTTGCTCAAAGTAGCAGATGTGAGCTAGGTGTCAAATCTAAGACCTGTTATGGGGGTGGTCATGTGGACTTGAGTGTAGCCCCCAGCCTTGCTTGTACATTATCGTTTCCTGCACTCAACACTCCTTTTTTGGGTGATGGTGATGGTGGTAGTGATCATGATCAGGATCATGCTGATGGTGATGGAGGAGGCATTGGTGATGGATGTGATAGTGGTGTTAGTGGTAAAGGTGATGGTGAAGGTGGAACTCTCAGCTGTTGTAACTGTAGGACACACTGTAATTCTTGTAGTGCATATTCTTGTAAAGCACTTTGTAGGTTTGACAACAGCAATGTAAATTGTAAGAGAGGAAGCAGTTTAAAAAGTAATGGTTCTTACGACAGCCTATGTACTAATAAAAACTCTTTGGCCATAGACCCGCATAATATAAAAACTTGTGCCTCAGGAAAAAGTATGAAGTTAAATTCTGAAAGAGTTGCACCCATGTACAAAGATCTCATTTCAGATTCAGATAAAAGTGTGCCTAGTGTTTATCGCAAAAATTCAGAAATGCTCCCACTTTCTTTTACCCTTCCCAGTCAAGAAGAATGTAATAAAGACTTGAACATTAATGTATTTAAGAGAATACCAAATGGAAATTGTCTAAACATAGCTCCTAAAATGTATAATGAATTATCAAGCCATATTTTGAAATGCCGCTTTAAAAACTCAAAAAAGCTATGTGTTGTCAGTCAAAATGAAAGAGAGTCTTGCTCAGCCATGAAGACTTTTAGAAATACTTCAAATTCAGAGAAATTTAATCCTGTGGTTAGCAGTGATGATGAATTATTGTGTGATTCTCAAAGCACTCAAGTTGTTTCCTCCAGAAAAAGTGTATCTTCACAAAAGGAATTTCACTTAAGGAATTCTGAACAATCATATAACATATGTAAAAAGAGAGCAAGTGATACTGTTGTGAAGAAGGGAGATTGTTCTCATGATCAAAAAGCATCACAGGCACTGCCTGTTTCTTGTATAGGAGATGCTCATAAAAGACGTGGCAGAAGTTCTGTTAAGGAGCCATTGTCATATCAGCAACAAAGAGCTCATTCTCCCCCATTCATTGTTTGGGAAAAACGATCTGATGTCATTTGTGACACAGTAGATGCATGGAGCGGTTCTCGAGGAAGCCGTTTGTTACTTAATTTGAAGCATAGTCTCTTTGGCCGGGACAGTGGGAGTGGAGAACGGACATCAATTTTAAAAGGTTCGAAACCACTGATCTTCAATGGTACATTTCCTATCGACATGCCATTGAGCAAGAGAACTGGTTCTCCAATTATGGGTGAGAGAGAGCCATTGGCAAACAGTGTGCCACCTCAGACATATGAAATAGATGTTCCCTGTTCAAGTTCTAGTGCATTAGCACTTAGTAACCATGTAGCAGGACCAATTATTGAGAAGTCTGACTTGTCATCATATAGGTTTAACAGATCAGATAAAATACAATAATTGAAGAGGATTTGTAGATTGTTGCTAGTGTCTGTATTGTTAAGTTTGAAGCTGAGAGTTGTAAAGATAGAATTAAAGTTAGAGAAGGTAGATAAAGAAAGTTGTTTTGTCATTGAATATTCAAGGATTTAAATGCTGTTAATACAAGCAATTTATGAAACTATAGCAATAATATTGTGATAATGAGCTGAAAGAGAGTGGGATCTTGAGCAGTTAAGTTGCTGCCTTTGGGGAAATGTAGGAAAGACTTGAATCTGGCATTGTGCCTCTGTCCCTATCTGTAGTTGTGCCTTCAGGAATATGTTAAGAAAATGTATACAGCAATAATTTTATCATGCCAGTAATGTGCTCTTAGATGTTATTAGGATTATTGTTAACGCTCTTCAAAATAACATGCTCAATTGGTATATACGAAAAGCAATAATATCAGACATGAACAACTTAAAGTACAAATTTGCCAGCATGATAAACCATCTAACAAAATTTTATTGTTTAAAGAAGTAAATACTTTGTCCAAGGGGTACCATGTATTAATGCTAATGTAGTTGCACAAAAATAGATGCATTTGTGCTGGAGGCAGCAGACTAGTATGCATTTGTCATACAAGTAGATGAGTGTTTTAGGTGGGTTTGTTTCAGGTGGTTTGTAAGACAGTACATGGTTGAGTGAATCATTGTTTTTATCTGTGATTATTTGTGTTAAGTTCCATACTGAAAGTTTCAAAGATATTTCTTTGTGTTTATGTTATGCTTTGGCTTAATATTACTAAATTTTAAATTAAATTGGCTCTTAAAAATCAACAAGGTTCAGACAGCTATATCTGATTTCTACAATTTGTAATGTTGATATTACACAAGATATGTTTATAAGTACACGTACAAAATTTATATATTGTGAAAGCTCATTTAATGCCTTAAATATGCTAAATCACTATACTTTGTGCTCTAAATTTTATCTCATTGTTACTGAATTGTCTAGATATTTTTAAAAAAAATACTATGTGAACAGTTTCCAGTCATGCCCTTCTCTGTGTATTGTTATGTATACAGATTTTAAATAAATGATTTTTGACTGTTTGTATTGACCAGAATTGTTTTCTTTGCTGTCTCTTACAATCCTATTATATTTTCAATTTGTTGATTTTTTATGTGTGTGTTTATGAAGAGTCATCCACCAGTTTGGAACTCAGTTTATTGAAGTACAAGATTCATTACAGAATATATAAAGGTAATAATATGAGTGAATTGTAACTTAGAGTAGAGTGCTGCTATTTTTAAAGTCTTTTTCTTTAAAATGACATTGTTCACTGGCACCAATACATATATAGGAATATATGAATTCTGGATATAAATAAATTGTGTAGAAATCACCACTCTTTTTGAGGGAAATTGTCATTGAAACAACGTTAGATTTAATGTATTAACGTTGTGAACAAAGCAGTTGTATCATTTTGCCTTCCTGTACTGTCTTGCATACTTTGCATATTTGAATTTGTGCATCTCTGTTACTCAGCCTCTTCTTGTCTGTCCCTTTCCGTTATATTTTTAGGAATTGTTTCCTATTGAATTTTGATGCACAGCATGCCTATCTGTGGTGTAGCGAGATGGGTGAAGGTGTTCCAATAATTCTTAAAAATTCCCTGTCAGCAAAATCTTTCTTTCCCAGCTTTGGGTAAATATTTCTCTGTAATAAATTATCTTTTGTTTTGAGTGCTCATGTTTTCATGAATATATTAACAGTAGCATTACTTCTTTTTGACACGTGAGCAAATTTCTGATTGAAATTTGTTGCACATTTCAATTATTTGCTATGGGTGTGTGTGTATGTTAATAAAAATTTTGTAGAATTGTGCATTACAGATTCATGTACTCTTAGAATATTTGTTCTCTTGCACTGTGTGTGAATGTGATGTAGTCAGACAGCATATTCTCTTCTGTTTATACAGCATATTGAAATAAACAAAGCTTGCTATGTAGATGTTGAACTTTAACATCAGATAATGTTTTCCTATTACCGTCATTCGATTTGGAATTATATGTTAGTGTTAAAATGGTATAATATAGCCTGTGGAAATGGCTTAGATTGCCCAGTGTTGAGAATAACTGGCGGCCTGGCCTACCATGTACTGTGTGCAGAGATCTTCTGGAGAGCATCGTGCCCCCATGGTAACCAATCAACCAGCCCTCAAGGCACAAGGTGCTGCTGTGACAAAATCAAAACCCAAAAAAGACCCCCCAAAGAAGACTGCACCGGCTCCTGCTCGTAGTTCATGGTTTGGTGGTCTGTGGAACAAACTCTCCTTACGCCCAAAGAACCAAATGATTTTGCCTGATGATAAGGAACCAAAGGTAAATTCATATTTGCTAGAATTAGAGGGATTAGAGTTATTGTTTGAGCAGTGACTGATATTGTCTTACCGTGTTCAGATTGTATGGAATTCAGAAAAGCAAAGATGGGTGAACACTGATGCTGATGATGATGAGGATGGTGGTGATTTACCTCCCCCACCAAAAATATCAGAAATTCCAGCACCATCATCTACTCCACATATCGTGTCTTCCACTACAAGTAATGGAGATGTAAAAATGCCTCCTTCTTCTGGACAAAATATGTACAAAATGAACAGAAGTAGAGGTATGATTATTCTTGTTTAAAAAATTGTATGTGTTTAGTTGTTGCCAATGTGCAAATATATTTTCTTTACTTCCCTTCAATTTTATTTAGTTCAGTCATGTTAGTTATTTTCATTCCATCAGGATCCAGGGCTAATTATGTGGATGTCTTTGGAGGAGTTAAAAATTCTACTCAGCCTGTTCCAGCACCAGAAATCTTCCCTCCTGTTGTTTCAGCCCAGACTAATTCTAATCCAGCAAACTTTTTTGTTCCAGCCCCAGGTAATTAATTAGTTATTAGATATTCTTTTGAAATGTTTTCAACTTCTCTTAAAAAAAAAAAAAAATAAATAAATAAATAAATAAATCGTTGAATCGTTAATTGTCAATTGCTGCCTTTAATTATGGAACGCGTTTGTTTCAGTTCACACTGATGATAACATGCCTGTCGATTTCTTAACAGCAGCTGCTGAAAATATGGGAGCGGAAGGCTCTGAGGTAAGTGATTAGTGAAAGTAACTTTGTCATTTAGGCTATTAATAATGGTGAGTCAGTGGTCTTCATAATTATAAATAGGTACTTCAGATGGAAGATGTTTTTGATTTATTATAAATAACATTAATGAGCTATGAAAAATATTATTTTAAATTATGAAAAATTCTGTAAAGCACTTTCTTTTGAAGCTACTTTTTATCACTTTCAAAATCAACATGTACCTGGATGATTCTGTCCCTTCTTTTAAAATAATGCAGTCTGTTGATTTTCATGAACATTATCCAAATATACATTTTGTCTTTTCCTGTTCTTGACTTCCTCTTAGAAATATCATTGCCAGTGGTTCTTAATCAGTGTTCCACAGAGCATCCTTCTGGAAAATGCTTTGTGAAATAATGAAAGATTATTTAGGAGAAGTCAATAAGTATTAAGTATTGTAATGACGCGTGTATGGTCCTCTATATATTTTTAGACAGTCAAATTTTTCATAAGAAATTGACTGTGAAAATATATGCATAATTATATTATTAATAATAAGACAGACGTAGCATAAGATATTAAGTATCGTCAAGAAGAATTGTTCTTGAAGTCTCATGTTTCATTAAGGCATTGCTTAGAAATGAAATAAAAAATATTTTGCTGAAAAATTAATTTTGAATTTCATTGAAAGGGAGATGATGGGTATCTGAATGGCAGTAGACAGGCACTTGAGTAGTTCTGTTTCTTTCTATTGCACATTAACGTCTGATATATCGTAACCCGTGATGTTATGGAACTTTTTTTATAAACAAAATTAATCAGACTTCAACTGGGTTAAGAATCACTGCTTTATTCAGTTGTGAATGCTCTACCTGTTTTAATGTTGTTTCCCTTCCTCTTTGTTGCATGCAGGCTGAGGACTGAAGGAGAACAAGGTTGTATAAATTTGTCTTTTTGTATTGTAGTTTTTGTTTAGTGGGCCGTTCACTAATCAGCTGTAACGTGTTCAGACCATCTATATAATTTTACTTACACTACTGGATTTTCACTTGAGGTGTAAGTTTAATGTAAAAATGTAAATAATTGTGATTGAATTTGAAATGACTGTTACATTAAGAGGAAGTTATTCGGAAAAAAGTAGGATGTTTTTGTGTTGAATGTGATTTTAATATATCACAATCTCTTGTAATGTTGTATGGCAGTTCTGGTGTAATACACTTAGGCTTTAAAATGATCTATTTTACTCTGTTGAAAATTCAATATCTTCTTTGGTAGACAGTATGAGAAAATTTCTGTGTTTTTTATTATATTTGTTATTATTTTAATATTGAAAATATCGTACTTTTATGGTTTATGAAATTATCATTTTTTCCAATATTTTTCCTGTGTTAATGTTCAAGACTTTTTTTACGTATACAGAGATATTTGAAATTGAACTGTACAATGTGAACATGCAAGAGCTCTTGAAAATAACTTTTGAAAATCTTTTATTGAATATAAATTGTAGGTGCTGTTCAAAATTATTTTAGGTCAATATATCAGTATCAATTACAATAAATACAAATTTATTGTTTCTCAAAAGCTATTTTCTTTTATTGTGTACCAAAGAAATAGAGAGTGTCAGTGTTTTTGTCTGATTTCTGCAGAATTTTATGTTATTTTCAAAAATAGTAGTAAGTTGAGAACATTCTACACGTGCGTGAAGTCATCATTCTTTTCTTTTATCATTTAGTACAAAGTATTAGTTATATTTGTTTCTATTGAACATAAAATATGTTGTGCTACTTTTAGTGCACTCGTTGTTGAAGACTTGTAATATTTCAACACATGTCTGTAATAAATTTGTTAAAATTTCCTGAAATTTGTGAATTGTCTTTGTTTTAATTTAGGTATATCTGTTCTTCATTTAATAAAAATTTGTGAATATTGAGAGTTATGATTCTGAAGAATCCTTGCCTTCATTCATGAGGTTATTTAGGAACAATAATAAAAAAAATGATGTGATATTATAATAATTATTTAACTCTTAACACACATAATTTTCTTAACTTTTGAAAACTCTTCTGTTTTGAACA
Organism: Teleogryllus occipitalis; assembly: GCA_011170035.1. Taxonomy (NCBI): domain Eukaryota; kingdom Metazoa; phylum Arthropoda; class Insecta; order Orthoptera; family Gryllidae; genus Teleogryllus; species Teleogryllus occipitalis. The sequence goes on from BLKR01009320.1 coordinate 94,629, forward strand.
AAGTAGTTGAGGGAATACCAATTGTGATGTAGATGTACAATTTATTATTCATTTCAAGTTTTTCGTGAGTACACATTGTTGCTTTGAATATATAGCTCTTTTCTAGTGTAACTAAATGAATTGAAGTTCACTCTGAATTGTTGATGTATTCTTTTAAACTTATTTTGAAACTAGGCATTGGAATGTACATTACATGGAAGTCCTTCCATTTTAAAATAATTTAGTTATTGTGTAAAGATAACTTTGAGTTTTGCTTTTCAATTTTATTATATGATTAAAGGATTTTTAAATTTGTACTTGCCAGAACAAAAACATTCCATCAGAACTTGTGCAAGAAAGTTCAATTAGAGTTTAATGTAGAGTTTTAGGAAACACTTTGAAATTTTTTTTCCAGGGTAAGATCTGATTAAACGTAAATTGGTATGACATTCCATTATCTTCCAATTGGGGTTTTTTTTTTTTTTTTTGTATTAATTTAATAGTAAGTCATTTTCTGTACGGTAAGTTTCTTATTTCATTTTGTTTTCATTCCTCCATAGCTCAGATGTCCATTTTTTCCTGCTTAATGTGCACTGCTTAGTAGGTAGCTTTTCTTCACATGGCCTTTTGCTTTGGTGTTATCTCTATGTTTTGAGTTTTAGGTGTGATTGGCGATTTCTCTTTTTCGTTGTCTTGTTAACAGAATGACCAAATCTTGACGCATTCTTGGAATATTTTCTTTGTTTGATATTTTTCTTAGTATGGCCAGTGGATCTTGCACTCCCCTTTATATCCCTTTTGTGTTTTGAGTCCAGTAGTGCTTTTATAGTGTTTTTGGCTTGCGTCAAGGTGTGGTGGCATGGAAGGTTGTGCTTGCATATGGTGTTTTTCTTGATTACTACTGGGTATTGTGTTGCTGCAGTTATCAAGGTGGAGTTCTACCAGTTCAGTATCAAAGGAAGTGCAGTCATATATGGCCCCTCAGATAGAGCGTGAGGCACGCAGGAAACAGGTGAGCGTGGCATGTATTGTGCATCTCATTTGCTATCATGTAGAGAAAATATTTTTGAAAGAGGGAGATAATTGTTGAAAGATGAAGTCCTTGTAGACAAACTAAATATTATTGAAAGACCTGTGCAAAATGATTTTGACAGAAAATTTTCACCAAGTATTAAGTGTATAAATTTTTTACTAGTCTGAGTGAATAGAGAGGAGAGATAGATGTTGATTGAGGACATTGTAAATAGATAAATCTTCTGTTTCATAGCTTAGATATTAATTTTTAGTAATGTTAAAATCCTAATTAAAGACTAACATAATTGAATAGTTATCTGGAGGAATCAAATTTGTTACATCATGTTTTTAAGTCTTTTAATACCAAACTAATGAAGGAAGTGACAGTACAGAGAAGTCTGTGTCATCCTTGGTGAGTTATTTCTATAAACAAGTTTTTGTGTGTTCTCAGAATGCACACATCATTCTTCCCACCCTTGCCCCTTAACCCATACATTTATCTTGCTATTTGTTTTTTTCTGTCTTTTTATCCATTAAATTCTTGGGTGATATACTCCACTGCCAGGTGAAAAATATTTTCATCAAGAGCTTCTACGTTCAGTGTGCTTCAACAGAATGAAGCAATCGTTTTGTTGGTCATTAATTTGTTCATGATTTTTAAGAAAAGAAAGTGTGAAATTTGTGAAATGTACCCTGCCATAAAGTCACTATTTTTATTATTAGCATGCATTTAATGTCTTTCTTTGGTTATTTTTAAGATTTGAAATGTCTGAAAATCTATTTTGGAACTCTTTGATCTCTCGATTTCTTTGAGCTCAGTATCTTCTTTGCCATGACCAGAAATATCTGAAGTACCTCTTGAATTCAATTTCTTATTATTTGTATGTGAAGTGACACTTGAACCTTACATTTTTAATACTTGCAGAATAAAAAGAAAGTTACGTTTGGATTCATACCCCTTATTGGTTTATGTAAGTATAGTTACTTTCTTGTTTTGCATGTGATCTTCAAGTTCATTTGCCCCTTTCCCCAATAACATACAGTGTTTATTCATTAAATTGAGAAGATCAGCGAACACATTGATGTTATGTATGATTGAATTATTGTTATCTTTTGGTAATATTTTTAGACCATAATCATCAATGCATAATGTCCAATCCTCCTTACTTCAGGTGCCAGTCTTGAGAGATGGTACAGCAAGAATAACAAGTACATTTTCCTTCCAGTGTATAAGTATATTGTTCTGCTTGAAGTTAATCCATATTTGTGAATTTTCTCTTAATGTGTTGTACTTTGAAGGTTCAGGAAGTAAATTTTGGCTTTTGAATGCATTGCTGATGGCCTTTAGTTTACATTAAAACTTATATGCTTTTATATGAGGAAGTTTCATTCCTTCAAGAAGATTAGGATTTTGGAAACCGATATTAAAATATTGCATGAAATTCGTTTTCAGCAATTGGTTATTTTTTCAGTATTGCTATGAAATTTTTAAAAAAATGCATGAAATCATAATATTCTCACAAATTTTAATTTGATCTAAAGGAATGAATGTATTGTATATTGGGAAGAAGAAGGCTATAATTGAAAAATGAATAAATTGTGATTATATTACCTAATAAGCAATGAAAATGAACGAAAATGGTTCATAGTGCCACAAATTAGAGGTTAGAAGTTTACTGGATAAAATTGTTTTGAAATGATAATGTGAAAACAAATAGAAGTGAAACTATAAATTTTTGTTGTGTCATCCACATTTTTTAATGTTTCTCCAAAACATTTTTACAAATGGACATTTCTGTTTTAATAGTGACAAATTTTATTTTTTGATATGCATATGCAGCTTAATATTTGATACCATGATATCAAAGTAACTAATAAAAAATACGAAGAATTCTATTGTTCATCTATTTATACAGAAAAATGATTCAGTATATTGAAAACTATTCAAAATATTGAATTTTCATTTCAATTCAGAATATTGAATAATAGTAATTCATTTCAAGAATAAAATTATAAGAAATTCCAACCATGAATCTAGAAAAAAGGAATTCAGCAGATTCTTTCAGTATTTTCAGTTTAATCATTTATAGTAGTAGTTTTCTGGGTATTACAAAAGTACAATAAAAATTACAGGCAAGCATACAAATTACCACAGTTGGTAGAGGGGAAAAAAATTAAATATATGGAAAGTATTCATGTTAAGTTTTAAAGGCTTTTGTATCTTAATTTGTGTCCCCAATAATTAATATTCTTTCTTTGAATAGTTCAAATTTGAAGGGAAGTGAAAAAAACAACAACATAGAAATGAATTTTGGTGTGAACTTGTGTAGCAGTGCAAAACTTTAGTTTAATTTTGGATCATTCATTCTAGTAAGAGAGAATGTGTATTATGTGTCATGTGTTTACACATGTGCTTAGACGTCCACACATAGGTAGCAACAAAGAGCATTGCATTATTGCACATAAAGTAGAATAAGTAAAATATCAGTAATAACATTCCTGATTAAAAACTTGTGTTTGAAGAAATTGTGTTTTGAAATTCTATGGATGTGATTTGATCATTGTTTGTTCGATAAGAACAGATCGATAGTTTCATCATACACCATTCCTTCGGAGACACAAATATTTATTAATTGATCATCTTCAATGAAAGGAAATCACCTGCACTCATATATCTTAAAACAAAAAAAATGTACATTGAATGGATTGACTTCGTTTTGTTATTTTCCATTTGCTGACAATAATACATACTGATAGAAAATGCAGTCATGTTAAGTAAATGATTGGAATTATTTGACTTTTTTGACAAATTTGAGGTATCCAATTTTAGCATTATTGAAAATTATGAGAATGTATTATAAAATTACTCCCCAAAAATGTAAGTTGTAAAGAATGTATTTCACTTAGATACAAATACACATTGGTGAGTCTCATGAGAATTTTGTTCATTGTCAAAAATGGGAAAAGTTCCTTCAGTCACAACCTCATTTCTACATTCAGACAGCTTGTAGACATCTATTGCTAAGATAGAAGACTTAACACTCAAAGATAATTAATATCTAACCATTTGAGAATATTATATTTCTGCTAATAAAGATGTTAACAAGAAGGAAATAATAATTAAGATAAAGTGAATTGTGAACTTAAAAATTTCTGCTTGTAAAAATATAATTGACCTTAACGAGATATTCTACACATTTTCAATTTTATTTTTCAAAACAAAAGCAAAAATAATAAAAAATAGGTGTGTTCTATCATGATTGAAGGATCTCCTATTCTGCACGTGGTTTCTAGGCTTTGGAGAAAATTTAGTGAATGTTAAAATTGCAAGAAAAGTTAAAATACTCAGCTCTACAAATGTTAATTGATAATAATCTTCCCAAGATGTGCCGCAAGATATTTGTTAATATGAACTGTGCATCACAATGCATGCAGTTGCAACAAAGAGGATAAATTCATGTGTAGGTTTCCAGTTATGCAAGGTGTTTCTTTCATGTATTAGAGTTAAAACAAATCAGATTTTCAGGCACACTGTGAATTAGGTATGTGATCTTATGTTCCCAGTATTATGGGAACTTTCTAATGCATATTTTCTATATGAGAGATGAGAATTCTCTTCATAGCAGTTTTGCTTTCTTTATTGTGCGATTTTTGTAATCTTCAATATATGTTGATGACATTGCATCATTGAAACTTAGAGGAGGGAAAATGAATCAGAATAAAATTAATTTTAGTTATTTTGAGTATGAGTATGGAAGTATGAGCATATGTGTGTTTTTAGTAGAATAAAGAGGTTATTTTGAGATGGGAATAATTGATTTGAAATGTGAAAAATTGCATTAACTTGGCATGTACTCTATTTCTATTTTATGATGAAGTTCTGAGTGATTTTTTTCTTCCTTTTTTCTTTTTCTTTTCTTTTTTCTCCTTTTTTCTTCTTCAAAAATATTGTGTAAGTGGTGAAGTAAAGTTGTCAATTTATTTTTTAGTTATTTGTCCCAAGAAATGATTGAAAGAAGGGTTTATTGGGTTTTCTGGTGCTTGTGGTGCTTTCATTATATACCAGTTTTTTTTGTGGTTTGTGTTTTGTTGTGATGTTTTTTATTATTTTTTTTATTGTTCTTAGGAAGTGACTTTGACCTCCTTTGACATGTATAGTACTCTAAATCGAAAAGATAAATTTGCAATAGGTGCTGGCTGGTTGGCTTGGTAGAAGTAATAGATTGTTTTTATTGATACAAATCGCAGAACAAATTTGCTGTTAAAAGATGTTTTATTGAAAGTAATGGCTTTGCAGATTTCTGAAAACTTCAAATATTCAATTTTGGTTTTAACATATTAGAACTTAAATTTATTAATTTAAAATTCTAATTGGATCAGAGTAGGCTAAATTTTTCAGTAGCCCAAAAACCACCCTGGGGAATAAAAAAACAAAACATGTTAAAAGCACTTGAAAACTCATAAAAACCCAATATAATTTATAATTAAATGTTTTAATAATTTGTTTTTCAGTTATTTTGAATAAAGCAACAAAATTTAATTTGTGTTGAAATATTCATTGAAAACTCAAAATTAATCACAACATGTGTACAAACACGTACAAAAAAATATAAGTAAAAGAAAGGAAATTGTCAATAAAATGTAAACTTCATTTGCTAGTATTGAAAACTCCAATTTCATCACAACGAACGTAAACAAATACAAAGGCTACTCAAATACAAAATAAAATTACATTAAAACGTAAACTTGTTTTGTGACTTTGCTATATGTTACGAATTGTTATATCATTACCTCAAAATAATAAGTTCTGAATGTATTTCAATTTGACTCCTCAAATGATGAAAATCAGTAGTTTATGTAAACTAAAATTAAAAATAATATTCCCCAATAATACCTAAAAAGCAAGCAAACAAACAAATCTGAAAATACCCACTGGGATTTCTTCATCTTCTTCTTCCTCTATTTCCTCCTTTTCTTCTTCTTCCTCTATTTCCCTTTTTCTTCTTCTTCCTCTATTTCCCCCTTTTCTTCGTCTTCTTCTTCTTCCTCCTCCTCCACTTCCTCCTCCTCCTCCACTTCCTCTTCCTCCTCCACTTCCTCTTCCTCCTCCACTTCCTCTTCCTCCTCGTCCACTTCCTCTTCCTCCTCCTCCTCCTCCTCTTCTTCTTCCTCGTCTTCTTGTTGTATGGTCTCTCAGAAGTCATGCATGCATTGTGGTTTTAAGAACTGATGATAATACCGAATTTGTATTTTTTTTTTTTTTTTTTTCGTGTATCTTCTTTCTGAGTAGAATTGTGCAGTTGTACTCAATACAGTATATTGTTTTAAAAAAATCTTAATTTTTTCAAAAGTATTTTAAGTGGTTTTTTACATTATTTTCTTGTTCATTATTTTTAATTAAATTTTTCTTTCACATCACGTAGTTATACGTACAACGGCAGTTAGGATTCCAAAAGAACTACAAAATCATTTCTTTCAATTGATGAATTTGATAAAATAAAGTGCTTTGAAAGAAGTCGTTACTTCTCTTGCCTTATATACAATTTATTTTTGGTAACTTCTTTGTCTTTAGTACGTGAGAATTCTATTTGTGATTATTGTGTATTTTATTTTGTTTGTGGTTAGTAGGGCAGATTATCACAAATCAAATTAATACAAAATGTAAAAATGTAGTGAAACAACTGACATACTGTAGTTAATACTAAAGGTAATACTTCAAAAATTGCTCATGCACTGTAACATAAAATTTTGATCACTGCCAGCTGTTCTTAGCTATGTTCTTCTTCTGTTAAGTGAGATCATTTTCTGTTCCTCAATACATTGTTACTGTTTGCATGAAGTATGCTAATCATCATCAATTGTCTTGAAGATTTTATAAGTGATGGAGTTTCCTGCATCAAAAGAGAAAGCAGTAGACTTCGTTTGGGTATTTTTACTTTAGATGATGCAGTAATGTGGTTATATCATAAGATTCACATTTTAACTTGATTAATGATGCAACTGATTATTTTCCTAATCAGTGCATGAAAACAGTATGCAGAAATTCTCTCAGTAGTTGTAAATATGACTTGTCAGCAAGAAATAATTTGTTCTTGTTTATTAGCTCCCAGAACTTTTAACTTTTAGCTTCTATTTTGAGATGGAAAAAAAAAAAAAAAAAAAAAAAAAAGTAGTTAGTAGTGTTAGTAAACCTAGAAAAGTGGTAAAGTCAACAGGTCTTTCAGAAATTAGTAATTAAATGCTAATTGCAAATGCACAGTAAAAATTGCTCAATGCAGAACGTATATATATATATATAGTAGGGCAGATATACAGTAGTATATATATATATATATATATATATATATATATATATATATATATATATATATATATATATATATATATATATATATATATATATATATATATATATATATATATATTACTGTATACAGAAATCTGTCCATTATCAAAAGAAACTGCAGTCATGGCAAATGTTTTGTATTATTTGTATGATGTGGAATCTTATCTAATGTAGAAAAAATATTGGCTCCTTGATTTCTGCATCGAGAGAGTTTTACAGTACAAGGTAAATTACCTTTTGTGGTGTATGTATAGTAATGAATCAGAATCTTCTAAGTATGTTTTGTATTTACAAATGGTGTTAGTTTAAAATTACACAAGAGCAGTTGTAACTAGGACATTTTCACAAGAATGAAGTTCCAAAGCAATTTACAAGATGAAATTTTCAGGTATAATTTCAGATGGGTCTGTATCTGCATGTTTGCATGTGCATGAAATGTGGGAGGAAGAGCTTGTGCATGTGTATGTCTGTGTAATAGTGTGTTTAATAAAGCAGTTCTCAAAGTGTATCTCAGAAGAATGATCATTGAAAATTGTTTTCTGATGAAATTGCACTAGGCTTTTGAATTGACAGTTGATCTGGAAACACAGGTGTCAACAAATGTGAAAAAATTGGAATTTTAGAGACTTTGTTATTCTTTAGAAAATTAAGGAAAAATGTCAGGAAATGTTCTAATTTCCATGAAAAACTTATTTTCAAAGTAATCAAAACAAGTGGCTTGCAGCATTAGAAATGTTGCTTCACAAAACCACATAAAATGGTTTTCCAAAAAGTAGCTTGCTCTCTGCTTATCAACAACAAACTACTCTTATAACTGTAACAAATTAATTATTTTTTAAAATTTAATTAATTTAGTAAATTATTTAATTTGTTTTAATTAATTAAATATTTTAAAAAGTTTTCTTAGAAAAGAGGTTTTTAAAAAAGTTAGGAGACCTCTCACCTGGTCAGACACTGCATGGGTTTCTTTTAATTTCTGTGCAAATTAGCAATACGAATAAGAAATTTGGGAATTGGCCCGGTTTATGGAAAGGGTTTATACATGACAGTGCTGTGCTGAGAAAATTGCTTTCAAAGTTCTGATTAAATAATAGGATGTTGGATTTAATGCCAAGTGATGCTTAATCTCAAAAAATAGATTTTCCACTGTTGTCATACTTTCTTATGTCATTAATTTTGAAACACATGATAGACCCCATTGCTCTTTTTCTAGTTAGTTTTTTAATTTATTAAATTAATATCAATATAATAATGTATGATTAGTTATGTTAAATACAAAAATGAAACAATTTAGTATCTTTCACTATGAGTACATTCAGTATTTGCTTATGTAAAAATGAAAGCTAGTAATATTTCAAAGTTCTTTATTTCAAACATTTTTTTAGAAATTACCAGCAAATGAATTCTCAGACAAAACTGTTTATTTCATAAGCAAGAAGTTTGAGAACTGTTGATCAAATCTATGAGTTTTTAGAAGATTTTAACAACATAACTAACTCAATAATGTTTGTGGAATGTAAATGTAAGGTGAATTAGTAATATTAAAGTTAATAAGAAATTAGTGTTTATAGTTTCTATAGTTTATACTTCCTAGACTTCTTTTTATTAAATGTTAACAATGACCTAAGTCAACTTTGGATATAGTGAACCAAACTGGTTCCAATCCACACTCGTACAAATAAACATGAGATGATTTGGTTATAGTGAACTCTCCACTTCAACTATACAGAAAGTTGAAAATAGTACATGAGGAAAAAATATACTTCTCCCCAGGACCGCAAATTCCAATAACATTAAGAGTTCGCTGGTGAAGGGTCTCCTTTATTTTTACAGGGAATGAAAGGAACTGAGAGAACATACCACTGAGGAAATTGTTTCAGCTCATCTGTGGCAACTGTGCCAAGTGTGAAGAATTGGCTGTGTGATGAAAACTTGTGAAATCCTATCTGGCTAGGACATTGTTAATGCAGTGAAAGTCTATTTCTTCCAAAAAAAGAAAATGATTTTCTTGATGAAAGAAAATGATGATAATCTCCCCCATACGTCACATACAGTTTTTGACTGTTTTTTACTAAATAAATAAATAAATAAATGATTGTGATGCCAATAAGGATACAAATAAAAAAGTATTCTAACTGGGTCATTCAAGAGTATTGAGGCTACTAAAATATTTTGTATGTGAACATTTTAGATTGAAATGTCAAGAAAGTCCAGACTCTGGAGAAGAATCTCCAAAAAGTTATAATAATAAACTACACAGCAGACAGTAATAATGATTATTGTAAGGCTAAATGAATATGTACAAATGTCAATTTTGCAGTGATTTGATTTTTTTTACTGAATCTTCTTCTTCTTGTTCTTCTTCTTGTTCTTGTTCTTCTTGTCCTTGTTCTTCTTGTTCTTCTTCTTCTTCTTCTTCTTGTTCTTCTTCTTCTTGTTCTTCTTCTTCTTGTTATTCTTGTTCTTGTTCTTGTTCTTCTTCTTCTTCTTCTTCTTCTTCTTCTTCTTCTTGTTCTTGTTCTTGTTCTTCTTCTTGTTCTTGTTCTTCTTCTTCTTCTTGTTCTTCTTGTTCTTCTTGTTCTTGTTCTTCTTGTTCTTCTTCTTCTTGTTCTTCTTCTTCTTGTTCTTCTTCTTCTTGTTCTTCTTCTTCTTGTTCTTCTTCTTCTTGTTCTTCTTCTTCTTGTTCTTCTTCTTCTTGTTCTTGTTCTTCTTCTTCTTCTTCTTCTTCTTCTTCTTCTTCTTGTTCTTGTTCTTCTTGTTCTTCTTGTTCTTCTTCTTGTTCTTCTTCTTCTTGTTCTTCTTCTTCTTGTTCTTCTTGTTCTTGTTCTTGTTCTTCTTCTTGTTCTTGTTCTTGTTCTTCTTCTTGTTCTTGTTCTTGTTCTTCTTCTTCTTGTTCTTCTTCTTGTTCTTCTTCTTGTTCTTCTTGTTCTTGTTCTTCTTCTTGTTCTTCTTGTCCTTCTTCTTCCACTCTTCTCTATTGTTCCAAGACCCAGGAGGAATCTGCCAGCCATTGTCTTCTCTATGTTGTCTCTCCAACCAGGTCGCGGTTGGCCTCTTTTCCTTCTTTCTTGCAGTTGCCAATCCAAAAGCTTCTTTGGAAATCTATTGCTCTGCATCCTCTGCAAGTGTCCAAACCATAATAGTTGTTTCCTTTCAGTTTCATTCAGTATATCATGCTTCAGGCCCATCATTTCTTTAATTCTTTCATTTCGTATTTTCTCTCTTCTTGAGATGCCAGCGGATCTTCTAAGGAAGTCCATTTCCATGACCCTCAACATGGTTCTCATTTGTTCTGAGAGTTTCCATATCTCAGCACCATACAGTACAACACTTTGAATTATTACTCTATATATCATTAGTTTTGTACTTTTACTTATATTCTTGTCCCAGATGAGAGAATTCAGGGAACCGATGAGTTTTCTGCCTTGTTTCAAAACCTCTGTCTCGTAAAGCCCCTGCTTCCCAATTTCTACCACTAAATATTTTATTTCTTCAATTTTCTTAATTTTGTATCCTGTGCCCATAGTTATGTAATAGTTATTACTATTTAATGCCCAGTACATTGTTTTATCTAAGTTGAGTGTCAGTCTCCACTTCGCATATTCATCTCTTATCCTTATCTGCATAAATTCTATATCATCTTGGTCGTGAGGCACGATTACCTGGTCATCAGCGAACTGTAAAGTGTAGAGAGTGGAGTACATATCCCTTGGAATATGGAGTATTCTCTTCCCCGCACAACTCCTTTTCCATTTTTGCAGGACCTCATTCACATAGATTTTGAAGAGTGTCAGTGAAATACAGCATCCTTCTCTTAGACCTTTTGTTATTGGAAATGATTCTGTCAAGTGCTTTCTCTCTTTCAATATTCTTGCTTGCTCAGAATATAATTCTCTCACTGCAGCAATGAGCGTATTATTCATGTTTAGAAGTCGCAGGACCTCCCATAATTTCTGTACTGGCACATTGTCATACATTTGTGTGATATCGAGGAAGATGATGTGTAATTCTCTCCCCGTTTGCCATTTCTTTTGCATTACTTGTGATAAACAGAATAAATTATCAATGTAAGAGCGCCCTGCTTGAAAGCCACTTTGTTCTTCTTCTTCCTGTATCACATACTCCTTTTCTAGGCGATTTCTCTATATCCTCCCATATATATATATTACTAAATGTATTAGTTACTTCTATTCCTCTTTAATTCCTGCAATGTCCTTCCTTCCTTCCTTCCTTTCTTATGGCCAGGTGAGATGTGTCCTACTTTCCACTCTTTTGGTACATCTCTGATATTATGCTTTTGTCCATTAATAATTGTATTATTCACATTAATTTTGGTGTTCCATTTTCTAGTATCTCTCCCGGGATATTTCCAGGTCTTGGGGCTTTTCCACTTTTTAGTTCTTTTACGCTCTTCTCTACTTCTTCAATTGTTATATTTATGGAACAAATATTTATGGACATAAGATCTCAGTATAAATCATAAACTCTGGCCTGTCTTCCTTCAACAGTTTACTGAAATACACTTCCCATTGTTTATTTGGGACACTGTGGATCTGAACTTTCTCTCTGCAGGGTGATTCAAGGTGCAGTACAATTCCTAATGTATTTCCAAACTTCAGTCCTTTTTTTTCCCACCTGTGTACATTTCTATTTCCTTGCATATCCTTTCTCAAGACTGTTGTTTTTAGTTTCTTTTAAACTTTCGTACTCTTCTCCACTGGATTATGTAATTGTATTTGTCTTTGTCTTCATAGGTACTTAATCACTTTTCAAATCGATGTTTCTTTACTTTAATCTCATTTATCAACTCTTAATTAATCCAGTATTTAGTCTTTTTGTTTCTTCTCTTGGCTGCTTCTCCTAAGGCATCTTTTGCAGCCCGATGGAGGCATTTTTTTTAAGTGTTCATACATTTCAGTATTTGTTTGTTCTGTACTTTCATTTAATAAGTTATCTAACCTGTTTTGATAGAGATAATGGGAACTACTATGTGTCAGTCCTTCCAAGTTGTACTTCATTTCTTGTTCGCTTTCTTTCTTTCCTAAATCCTGAGAATTCTCTTTACGATGCTTCCTAGGAGGGAATATTATTTTTGATTTCACCAGGTAGTGATTAGAGCCACATTCTGGTCCTCAGTGTGCTCGAACATCCAACACTCGTCCTTGGAAGTTCTGCAGAGTAATCACGTAGTCTATCACTGATCTACCTCTCTGTTGGTCCATCCAGGTATACTTATGCTCATCTCTGTGTTGGAAGAAACCATTTCTGATCATGTTATGTTGTTCACACAAAAATACCGGTCTTTTCCCATTTGACTTACAGACATCCTTGCCAAATTGCCCAATTACTCTTGAACCAGTTGCTTTCCCCACCCTGGCAATAAAATCTCAAAGAAGAACTATCTCTCTTTTATCTCCACAGTTGCTGATCACCTCGTCTAGTTTTGAATAGAATTCTTTCAGGATACTAGTTTTTCATTTTTGTTTGGTGCATAGATTCCAAGAATTGTCAGTTTAAATCCATAGTTTTCAAGATTTACTTTAATAATTCTCTCGTCAATCGCTTCCCAATTTTTTAGGTCCTTTTTCTATTTTTTCTTAACAACTATGGACACACCTTTACTTCCCCTTTGATCTTTTGGGACACCACTCCATATGTGTATGTATGGGCTGATTTCCTCTGTCCCTGAGGCTTTCTTCTTAGTTTCGCTCATGGCTGCGATATCCATATCCATCTCTTGTAATTCATGTATTACCTCCTGGGTAAGGAGGTAATACATTTTTCCCAAACCCTTGCGTATTCCAAGTCCCTATGTTCATAGTCCATTTCTTTTGCCAAGTTTGTTTCCAATATCCAGCCGGCTTATCCTTGTTAGGCTTTTTAGCATTTTGAATTTTTTCTAAGACAATGGAGAGTTGGCCCATTGCCTCAACCCCCTGCTCGGAGGATCAGGGTTTTTATTCAGAATATTCCTTCTCTGAGACGAGCTGTCTTCTAGGACTATCGAGTCTCATCTACCTGAATTTAGAAGAAATAAGGAAGACATAGACAAATTGCAGAGAAGAGTAGTAAGAAAAGAAGAAACATACTACAACAGCAAAGAAAAAAAGATGAATGACACCCTAGCCCTCGAGACCTAATAGCTTTGGAGTCAAAAATACAAGGGACCAAGAGAGGTCTAGTGGAATAGATAAAAGAAGTATGACACAAAGTATAGTTTAGCAGTGTCACACTAGAGACGGGTACCACCTGGCAACAAGAGTCGGTGGTGGGGGCGGGGAGCGGTATTGGATACAGGTATTGGGCGGAATGTGGGAATGTCTGGACATGGAAAGGAACCGAAAGGTCGTTGTGAAACATCCCTTCGTCTGACTCCGCTACTGAATCTCTATAATAAGAAAATCAGTCTTGAAGACCTGTAATAGAATGAACCAAAAACATTAGTCTGCAGAATGACCAAAAACATTAGAAGTTCACCATAATTGGAATCAACTGTACTTTCATTTTGTATTTGATAAGAACTTAAATTTTAGCTGTTTATGCAAAATGACTGACAAGTTTTCTCTAAACCAATTCACCTTTTCCTTGAGATTTGGAATGGCTTCTTCTGATTACTACACACAACATTTTATGATTAAAATGATGATATTAATAATAATATTATAAGAAAATGGAAGTCAAATAGAAAAATAATGGCAATAATAAAAATTGTTACTATTTTGATTGTTGTTATTATTATTATTATTATTATTATCATTATCATTATCATTATCATCATCATCATCATCATCATCATTATCATTATTATTATTATTATTATTATTATTATTATCATTATCATTATCATTATCATTATCATTATCATTATTATTATTGAAGAGAAATAAGATTTACATTTTTAGTAAGGTTTTTGTATTTTCACAGCTTCTGAAGTTGATACTAGTTTTTTTATTGATAATACCAATTGTAATAAATTCAGTTCAATATTCAGTCAATGAAATAATTGTGTTATTTTTCTTAAATGTTTTAGAAAACTCAGCAGTCTTTTGGTGCTCCACTGATGTTCAACCCAGCTGATGTTAGTCAGTTTTCTGCACCTCAGAATTCAGCCCAGTTATCAAAGAAGAGATATCCTCATTAATAATAGTTATCCTTGCTCAGAAGATAAGATAAAGGTACTGAATGAAATATGTCATTTTAAATGTGCTGTTAATTATCATTTGTATAATTTTTAACTAAATTTGTTAAGGTTGGCCATAGCTGATTTAATCCAAACGTGAAAGATAATATGCTACGAGGTGACATCATAATCCATCTGCTTCAGATGTGCACTTGAAGTTTGAAATTGTATATCTGACGAGCCAGGGTATTAAGTGCTCACATGCTAACAATATTAGAAAGTGGCTGTGACATTGATATTCATTAATTTATGCTCCAAATCATTTTATACAATTGGTGGCTTTTCAAATATAGAGTGGCAAGTATAGCGAGAACATATTTCTAGGACATTCCCAATTTTCTTTACCTGAAACTCAGATTTTTAGTCCTGTGTAAAATTTACCGAACAAAATGTTTGATTTACTGAATGCTTATTTATTGCTAGGTTTTGACTTGTTTTTTCATGTTGTTGTGTAGAAATATTGACCAGTGAGTTGACAGTTCCATGCGAGTGATAGGAAATGTTATATACATTAAGAATTTTTTAAACTTTCCTAAGAAGAATGTTGTAATAAAAGGAATGTTGTGAAAAAAGATTGCATCAGATTGAATAGTTTTTTTGATAAATATATGAGAGATTTATTTGTGTTATTTTTGAAATTGGAACCGATCCAACCTCAATGATTTTTCATGTATTTTATTCTCATGTATTCTGTAGAAGAACTTACGAATTTGTGGGTTATTGGTATTTCCTGTTAAATATTCAATACTACCATTGGTATGGTAGACAAGCTCACATATACTTTTTTCCCCCTACTTTTCTTTTTCCTTATCATTTTTTTCTTTGGTTATTTTGCTGGTTCTTTGTAACTGATTCTGTAAGTTAGCAAAACTTATCTCAGTTGTTTCCTTTACATTATGTACCTGCAACCTGGTGCAAAATTGGTGCTGTTTGTCTTCATTATTTCTAAAGTAGTGAAAAATGCTGAGTTCCAATTCTTTTACTACTAGGATGTTGGCTATTCTTATTTATTAGTTATAAAACATCTTGATGGTATATTTTCATGAATGCATTATTCTTTAAAAAATTAATGTTTAAAGAAAATAGTGTCTGAGATAGTTCTTGTCCATCTTTGGTTCTGAGAGATTTGTTTTTAGTGTTTTGTATAATCTCTTGCTTTGAATCATGTCAAATATTGTCCTTTTGGTTTTATTATGGTATTATTTGATCTTGAATCGACAAGCCTTATGTTTGCATACTCGTTTGCTTGTTTGCACCGCTTGCAAGCAGCTAAAAAGTGCATATGTTTTGTGTAGAAATACTAAGAACCAGAAGGTTACCAAGCAGATGGTTTGGGATGAATTACCTAATATTTTTTCTTTCCTCTATAGTGAAAATAATTTCCAAATGATTTTTGCCCTTCCATTGGCCAAAGATTAATTCTATTATTACAACATAAAGAAGTATGCATCTATTGTTTAAAGATTTAAATTTTCTTTAAAAAAAAAAAGAAGATATTCTGAGCAAAGAATCTTACAGTTTGAATTGAATTGTACAATTAAGGTACCTTTATCATGCTCTTCGATACTACTGTGAATATTCCTATCTAAAAACAACTTTTAATTGGCAATATTTTGGAAACAAATCTGTCATATTATATTGGTACAAAATTAATTTCCACTGTATCAGTATTTTATAAAATGTTACGAGTTGACAATTGTAATTAATAAAAACATCACTGTTAAGTTTACTTAATAAAGTAAGTATGTGGTTATTGTGTGCATTATGGATATTGTGGAGTTTTTATCTGCAACCTTTCATACATTAAATTATTGAAACTAAATTTGGGTTAAAGCTTCACAGTCATTGTGAAGAGAATTTCAATGAGCAAGAAGCATTTTATTGAAGAGACTACCTGTTATTCATAGAACCTTTAATGAGAAATCTTACTGTCTGGTGCAATTCCATGCATTCCACAACAGCCAAACGTCATAATATTATTACATCTTTTGAACAATCACTTTATAGTCCCCCCAAACCGTTGTAACATTTGAAATATTTTTAACATACTATCCTGATTTCTCTGTTGATTAGTTTTTATTGTGTTGGGTCATAAATGTTGAAAAATGCAGAGAAGAATTATGTTCTTCATACTTGGTAAGAGTTCCATACACATTTTTTGGCTTGATGCTTCACATTTAATTTTATGTATTGGTGCACTGTTACCCTTGTTATTTTTAAATGCTAAGGATATAGTTTAGTGTTGGGAGAAAAAGTATTTCAGATTAATATTTATAATGTTTCTCAGACTTTATTATATCAGACCACAATTTGTTTTTTCGTTATTCCTGTAGAAACTTTTTTAACTGCTTTTTTTTATTGTTTTGAACTATATTTATTATGATAACATTTCTTTTGTTATTTGGTTTGAAGTTTTTAATTTCAAATATGAAACATAGGGTTAAAAATATTTGTTTGATTATGGTTCTAAAATACAAGAGTGAAATTTCATATTTTGTTGGCTTTTTTATATATTTACTTTCAATAGAAAGTAATTATTGCCCTTTTATGTAGAATATCAATACTGTTACTACTCACTTTTCATCTCACTAATTCTTCAATTTGCAAAATGAGTTTATTTAGCTATAAAAATTCATTATAGTATTTTCAGAAAAGAAGTGTTATATATTTCTACCAAGTACCTTGATGCTCAAGCAGAACTTTTGAGAAATTAATTGATATTGTACTTTTATATCATGTGATGGATTCTAATTCATTACAATTGTGGAATTTGGTGCATCATTGCTGCTTATAGACAAAATGTGGAGAGATTCTAGAATGTCATGTCTGTGAACATTTTGTAGGACTTGCAACAGAGTTGTGGAGTGAAAACTGTTAAATTTAGAGTATTTTTTAATGAAATAAATAGAAACACTGTAATTTGATTCTCATGAATATAAGTTTGTACTTGTACGAATGCTCAAGCAATTGGTGTCTAATTAAAAAAAAAAACTTTTGTTTTTCTTATATGACTTCCATGCAGTAAACAAATGAGGGAGATTATACAGAATATTCTTGAACAACAAATTTTTTTTAAGTCTAATTCAATATTAAATTTTATAAGACTTTTTTGTTATGATACATTGCCTTCAACATTTGCTATAATAGTGGAATAATTTAGAATAATTTTACTAACTTAATGAACTTTTTTGTTTTATTTTGTCAGTTTTGCAATATATTATGATGGAAGAGTTTGGGAACTGTCATTATTCAATTCATTTATGTTTTAATAATTTCATATTTTTCAGTTTGATATTTCCATTTTTATTTTTATGCAAGTATTATATTTTTCTGAATATGCTAATGTTCACCATTGGTTCTATTGTTATTCTAGATAAATGTGAACATTTTAGGTCAATATTAAAATATTTTTCGTTAGTAATTTTCAAAGTTTTAAATCCAAATATATCTTCAATTTGTGCAAAGTAAGAGAATGAAAGCAATTTGTATATTGTGAACTACAAAAATGTACTCAAATTTTCAAGTGTTTCACAAACTTTAATGATCAAGTCTTGTAACATATTTGAAGTAAATGTAGGTTTTGTGATAGAGTAATAAGGCTGAAAGTAATTTCTGTGACGTTTTAATTTGTTTTTATTTGGGGATGTTTTTATATGTGTCTTTTAAAAATTTCATTTTCTTCTTCAAGAATTAGATATTGTCATGTTCTATTAAACACTATATGCATTGCAATTCAGAAGTCAAATTAACAAAAGGAAAGGGATCCTTTTAAATGTTTACATTTTAATATTTGAAAAAAAGCGAATTATTTATGTAGCTGCTGTTATCACTGGCAATACCGTTTGGGCTCTTACCATTGTTCTTGGAATTGGAAGTTCATGTTAAAGTAAACAAGAGCTAAGTTATGGATTCATGGTGGAAGAATTTTACCAGGTGTATGTAAAAAAAGAAAGGACTATTGTATTTAGTAGTGTGCCCTAAGTGCAGTTGTGACTGATTTTTCTACCCTGTAAATAATGAATGTACACTTGTCTGTAAAGTTTATGAAGTAAAATATTGGGTCTAGGGAGAATGTATGTACATTGATTTGTATGATGGTATGTATTGGTTGTGTATTAACAAAATAAAGACTTAATAAATGAAATTAGAATGGAGATGAATCTAGAAATATTGTGTTACTTGTTCATTGCTACAAAACTCAGCAGGGCTTTCATGAATAAAAATCTTCTCACTAATAGAAAGAGGATTTGCAGCTTCATTTATGCCCATATGTTGGTTGTGATTCCGGGTGTGTTAACAGATTAGGTCATTATTCCCGTAAGTGTAGTGCATGTTTTCCCCTCGGGAAAATCCAGTGCCTGGATTTTTGTCACTAGCTTAGTAGTGTTTAGCCACTGTCTGGAGGACAATTCTGCGGCCAGCTGCTCTGATTGATAGTTTTCCGTGGTTTCTCCGATTAGCTCTAGGCGAATGCTGGAGTAGTACTCTAACAAACGGGCCACAGACCGCTCGCGATTTTTCCTTCCTCTTCCTTGCCCTTTCCTCACCTCGTATGTATCAACACTCACTCTTACACCATGAACTAAAGAGTTTAAATAATAAACTTAACAAATAAACTTGTTTATAATTATTTACTCTATGCTTACACGTATTACACTACCACACTTGTTGGGTGCTTAGAGCTTCTCCCGGCTGTGCCACGCTGGTGAGAGAGAACTAGTCGGGGAAAATCCCCGTAAGCTGAGGTAAATCGGCGCCGGATCTTGCTAGCCAGCGGGAAAAGATCTCGCTACCTTCAGCCATAAAGAACTTGCACTACACTTACGAAGCTAATGACATGACAACAGTTGACGCGTTCCGAATCACTATTCAATCAACTTACAAAGTACGTTGTGCATCATTGTTGTCAAGCTTTGTTGTGTAAGAATGTAAAGGACCCGTCACTCTGAGCCCGGCATGAATTCGTATTATTTATTGCATTATTGTTTACAGTCAAATAGTGGGCGGGTTACCACGGCGCGCCGCGCTGCGGAGGAGGGAATGTTTCGTGAAGGGCGGATCGCGAACAGATTGTGAATTTTTGTTAGTTGGCGGAGGCCGTTTCCTTGGTCCCACCGGGAGAGGTGGCAAAGGGCATCAACTGATGGCAGTGCAATGCCTCTGACTGGGAGGTCCTTGGTTCGAGTCCCGACGGTGGTAGGATTTTCGACTCTAGCTACTAGATAGCTAGGTCAAATTCAGCGTGAATCTGCTCTTATTGGTAGTTTTCCGTGGTTCTTCCGACATCAACAAGCGAATGGCGGAGCAGTAGCCTAACCAACGGGCCATGGACCGCGCGCGATCTTTCCTTCCTCTTTCTTACCCAATCCTCACCCCCTCTTACTTGCATGCACTATCAATGGTGGCTGGTATACCATGAAAGTGAGGAATTGCTGCTGCATCGAATGACGGGAATGTAATTTCCAAAATTCAGAACCCTAATATATACGTAAGCAATTCAAATAACTTAATTAAAACTTAGGTGGTTGGAGCGAGGTATACTTTATTTATTTATTTATTTTACGTAAAAAAACAGTTAAAAACTGCGTATGACGTGCTATGGGGAAAAGTGAATTGTGTGCACATTTTCAAAATTCTGTGATCCCTACACTAAGTCATATACTACTTAAATTTTGAATTTTTGAAAGGGAGAAAAAAAAACTCCCATGTAATAAAATCGATTTTCAAGGATAAACAAGCAATAAATTTTCAATTTTGAAAGGGAGAAGAAAAAAAAACAAAAAAACTCTCATGTAAAAAAATATATTTTCAAGGGTAAATAAGCAATAAATTTTGAATTTCGAAAGGGAGAAAAAAACAACAAAAAAACTCCCATGTAATAAAATCTATTTTCAAAGATAAATAAGCAATAAATTTTGGCTCTTATTACTTCCTGCCGCGACAACATGGAAACGATAATTTGAATAATTGTATTTCCCACTGAATTCTAGAAGACGTGCACAGAAAATGAAGTTACATTTATGTCCAGAAGCAAAACAAGGGCCATCTCAGCATTTGCTCAATGGATCAGGGAAACTGGACGAAAAACCTGATCGATTACATTTCAGAAATTTACGGCCCAAGTGGCTTTTGTGAGACAGAAGCAAAATAGGATATAATATGAAGGGTTTTATGTACTTATATTAATTTTGATTCACGTGCGGAAAATAACCTTTTTTTATATACCGGCATTATAAACGGCCTTTTCTGTTGCAATAAATCGTTCATAATCGGCATTTTACGGTACAAGTGATGACTTAGCATTTTACGGCACGAATGATAGTGTCGTTACACGTTCAGTCAATCGCAGTGAGAGAACGGAACAGCCGACCACAGTTTTCTCGCACAGATGTCAAATACCCTAAATGTCACAAAAAAATTGTTTTGCAAAATTAAGTTTGATTATCTTATACATTTATAATGCTGTTATACAAGAAAAATGGCGTATGCAACTCGTTTATAATGTTGCTTTATTGCATTCGTACAAATTTGAAAGTTCGCTCCTAATATCGCTCGTTTTCAAAACATGTACTCATGCAATAAAGCTTAACATTATAAATTAATTGCATAAACTACTTACGACATCAAGGCCAATTGACCAGTTTCTGTACTAGTGCCAACATCGCGTGGCCATGAAGAGAAAAACTAAGGTATAAGAATGAAGTTTGTACGAATTATTTACACAATTAACATTAGTCAAATTACGAAAAAGTATTATTACTACATTTATATATGAGATATTTTCAATGATAGCTAATAATAGCCATAACTTCCTTGTCTGAGTAGTGTGAAAAAGCATTGGTAAATTGCCCAACACCGTAATGACCGTGAAATCGGTACTACTGTTTAGCACTCATACTTTTTATTTTTTAACGTCAAAAAAATTAAAAACTATGTATGATGTTCTACGAAAAGTATATTCTGCGCAAGTTTTCTGAAATTCTGGGCTCCCTACCCTAACCCATATACGAGTTGAATTCTGAATACAGATAAAATGAGTATCTTTGGCAAGAATTGATAAAAAAAATCGCTCCAGTGAAATAAAAACTATTTGCAAAAGAAAATAAGTTATAGATTTGGGCTATTATCCTTATTCGTGCCCTTCGTGTAGGAATCGTGGAGAATGATAATTTGAATAACTATATTGTCTACATAAGTCTAAGAGACATGCACAGATAGTGAAGTTACGTTTATGTCCAAATGCAAAACAAGAGGCCATCTCAGCATTCGCTCGAAGGATCAAGGAAACTGGACGAAAAACCTGACCGATATGGGGGCATTGACCCAGAAGCTGAGGTACAATAGTTGTTACTTAATACATTCAACATTATTGTTAATACATTCAACATTATTCAACATTATTGTTAATACATTCAACATTATTGTTGAAATTAATATTACTTTCTTTTTTGATGCTCGGTATAGTCTCCAATTGTATAGAAACAGTCGTGCAGCAGAAAAGATTTTACTTGGCAAGTAAAACTTGTTTATGGAATTTAATGTTTATTTATTTGTTGCGTCTCCACCTTGACGCAGCGCGTCTCCAAGCCCCGTTAAGTGGCGTTGAGCGCTTTAGCACTGGGGAGTAATCCTCCATTAAAGTGCTTTTTACTTTTAATCTTTGTCAAGTCTCGTCACGTCGCAGTCAGTCATTGCCTTTTATCCCTTCGGCCAGGGGCTCGACGACGTTAGGTCCCGGGGTTCCTGGCCGGTCACCCAACCACGAACCCGCGAGTCTCGAATGCGCTTAACCTTCGTGACTTCACGGAGCGTAGTAAACGCATTCGGCTAACGCCGCCGGTGTTTAATGTCATCTGACATTGTAATTGTACATGTACGTTAATTTTTTGTCTTGGGCTGTTGATATTGACACCTGATGAATACGATTACTACGTCGAGTGTTATAGTTATAGACATCGTTATTGAAATTTTCCCACCATTAAGTAAATCATTTTTGACTGCTGATTCGTAAATCATGTGGAAAGGTAATGGTAGAATTCCTAGCTTAATAAAGGGACGCTTACAAGATTCACGAGGTTGTTGCTTATTTATTTGTACATTAATATTTATAAATTGATATTGTTAACTGCAACATTTCTGATTCATTTTTATATATGTTTATAAGTATTGCACTGTTTTTAATAAGTGAAATTCAAAAATAAATACTCTATTTTTCCTTCCACATAGCCAGTTGAGAGACACCGATAAGTATTCAAGATCACAGAACGACGTGAGATGTTCAGTCCGAGCGCTCGAAATATTGTTTTTATTGCTGTCTAACTCAAGAACTATGATTCATATAGAAATGTGGTAGGTCTCATATCAAAATTTGGACTTCCCTTGTCATTTCATCTGCTGGATATTTGTGTTTTTCTTCAATAATAAAAAAGTTTATCGCTTGGTGAAAATTTAAGGACGTCAAAAAGTAGAAGTAAACACTTCGCTATCATTTATAATTAACTTCTGCGAAATTAAACTTTTAAACTCAATTACAAAATAACCATCACACTCATATGAGTTTTGAGAATAACGGGTAAAAAACTCAATTTCCTAAGATGATCACAATTGAAGCTACCGCTGAGTAAACATGTTAAAGATTTGCGCGTGAAACAGGATGGAGGAGCCGAATAACCAACTGAGCGTCCTGAATTGGCAACACAGCTTGCGGAAGAAAGAGTCTAATGTAAAATTGTGTTGGATAGAAAGAGACGGCAAAACTCCATAAGGCTCCGTATAGCAATCAAATGTTTGGATGCACTATAGAGCAATACCACGAATTCCATATGAAGGTAATTTTGATGTTATGATCAATGCTTCCTGTAAAGTTTCCGTTTTGAATACTGCTTGTGTAGCCAATGCAGAAAGTATTACAGTTTCTGTCAAATGATAAATTTCTCTATCATGTAATGCGCATGGTGGAAATAATTTTTTCCACCATGTTAATGCCCATTTTCCACCATGTTAAGAGTAGTAGTAGTAAGGCTCTCCTTAATGTAATTTCTTCAGAATATAAATATTCGCCTTGTTCGTGAACGCAAATTTTAGCTGCTTTATGCATAAAAATGTTTTGCGGTTATTGTCCTAGTACACAACACAATTTCAGAAAAGATGGTGATTGTTGGATTTAAAGTCTGCCTTCAATTGTCAATACGAAATCTGGTATTACTACTCTTAATCGGCTACATCAAATGTTTCTGTATTTTCATATGTCGTTTAAAATATGTCAGTTACATCCTAAGGGAGTATCCCATTGTATCGTAATTTTTTTATAAAAGTAAAGATAATTAAATAGCACAAAAATCTATTCCATGATTTGTCGCAAATAATCAACACGAATAACCGAAATTATTGATAAAATACTTCATAAAAAATTCCAAATAAAAAGGCAATCTCGATTGAATGGAGGTCTCTTTCAAACGGCTTTCTCATCAATCGAATTAAAAACCATTATCAATCCCAACAAAAATAAAATACATTGAAGATATTATACTTTGCATGAAATCATCAAAGAATAGCAACCACCCAAAACTTTGCCTGTGCTCATGTTGTTCCATTACTTAACACATACGAATGATAGGAGAGAAGAAGGTAAAAATATAATCTGCATTAAGTTAAACATGTTTATATTTCGAATAGAGTAAACATAAATATATTAGAAAAATAAATAAGTTATTTATATACGAATACAACTCAGAATTCAGGGATTACATACATACATGCACACAGTAACAAATACTAAAATGATAATCAGTCGCTTACTTCGTTACAAAAATTTTTGGCAAGACTATTGCCAAAAACAAAAAAGCTGTCGTGAATTAGATCACTCAGAGAGATCATTAACCTTTCTAAAAATAAAAGGTTTAGTTTGTGGAAATACAGAAAAACAATAACAGTTCGTAACAGAAGACATGTCCACAACAATATTTAGAAAACGTTGGATGGAAGGTGGATTGTCCATTTGCTTTTCAATCAATCAAAAGCGAGGCGTGATGCGCGCCCAGAAGGGCTCGGGCGTCACAGAAATGCCGTTGACCATCTGATCGATGGGCGGCAGCGCGCTGGGGTCCTGCGGCTGCAAGTCGAAGTGCTGCAGCAGAGCAGCAAACAGGACGAACATACTCTGGCGCGAGAACGTCTCGCCGGGGCACACACGCTTCCCTGCGAACACAAAACCACATCGCGCTTCATTACACGGCCCTCAGCGCGATCTCACAACGCAAGGAGTAAGGCAAACGACAGCCATACAGCTTCTGTTGACTATCACACTCACCTCCACCAAAGGGCATGGTCATGTCCTTTGTGAGCTCTCCATGCTCGTCCAGGAATCGATCAGGACGGAAATTCTCCGGGTCGCCCCAAAGCTCCTTGTCATGGTGCATGGCATGCAGGTTGCACACAATCAAAGTGTTCTGCAGCATAAAAGGCCGATCACAGACACAATTCCACGTTTAAAAGACCTGCTGTTTCCACAGCGTCCGACATTCATTGCCAAAGACGCAGAAATGCCTCTCAGAGTCCGACAATGGTCGAAAAGTAGAGAAGTGGGTAGTTGGCGCTTACCTTTGGGATCGTGTAGCCTCCGAGAGTGGTGTCCTCCAGCGCGAGGTGCGGAAGACCCATAGGAAGCAACGTGTTGAACCTCATCGTCTCCCGCAAAGTCGCCTCGATGAACGGCATCCTACATAGCAAGAAGAGCAGCTTTGTCAGCAACACGAATCTTTGTTTATTTCTATCCACTCCGAGGAGGATTCAAACTCACTTTGGCCTGTCGTCCAGGGTGGGCAGTCGGCACTGCCCCACCACCTCGTCCAACTCCTTTTGGCACTTGCGCAGGACCTCCGGGTGGTGCAGGAGCGCCCTCACCGCGAACGACAGCGTACTGGTGGTGGTGGTGCTGGACGCCAGGAGGATGTCGGCGCCCACTATCTGCAGCTGCTTGGCTACAAAGAGCATACGAGCGAGTGTTACAGGGGAGGCGACGAGGGCGGCCGCTCACACGTGGCCCCGCAGCGTTTCCTTACCAGTGAAGGAGAACTCCTTGCCGCGGCCCTCCTTGCGCATCTCGTGGATGTAGCGGTCGATGAAGTCGCGCAGGTGGTCCTCGGAGAAGTCGCCCTCGTGTTCCTCCAGAGCCTTCTGGACGGCGTCGGACATGACCTTGCTGTAGCGCGTGGTGTTGGCCGTGCCGGTGGCGTGCGGCGCGATCTTGTGCAGCCAGGGCGTGTACGTGACCGCCCCGCCCAGCTGATCGAAGTTGCGCACGAAGTGGGCGGCGGCGTGCGACAGCTCCCGCAGGGCGGCGTACTGGTCGCGCGAGAAGCGCTGCCCGGTCATCATGGCCCACACCAGGTTCACCAGGCCCGGGTAGAGCGCGGTGGGGAAGTGCATGCAGCCGTCCCGCACTGACAGCTCGTCCGCCCACTCGCCGCGCCCCAACGCGATCAGCTCCTCCGTCTCCTCGCGCAGCGTCTCCTCCATGCTCTTGTAGCGCCGGCCGAAGCCGAAGTCGCGCATGTTGCGCAGCATGAAGCGCTTCTGCTCCATCCAGGCGGGCCCGTTGTTGAAGAAGATGCCGAGCTGCTCGCCGCCGCCGCGCAGCCGCCCTTGCACGAGGTCGGGGCGCGCGGCGAACTCGGGGCGCGTGAAGACGTCGCGCACGTCTTCGTACGCGGTGGCCACCACGGTGGGGAAGGCGCCCAGGTACAAGCCCATTATGCGCGTCTTGTAGCGGCGCGCCATGGCCAGCGTCGCCTTGTGCATGAAGCGGTAGTTCTCCAGCAGCAGCAGCCAGTAGCTGCCCCACACGGGCAGCCGCGGAGGGCCTGCACACGCAACCCAACACACGGTCATATGCGAATGCACGAGAGAAGCTCATTACATTCATCACAGGGCTTGGAAAGTTAAGAAATTAATTTTTAACTCTTCCTGTAATTATGACTGAGGTTATTTAGAAGAACTCCGTTATAATCCAAGTCCTGTCTATTGAAAATGATTAATTTAAAAAAATGGAGTAAAATGCAACACCCCGCGTCTCTCAAATCAAAAGATTAATAAATTAATTAAATTTCATTAAAAGGTCTATCTTAATACAGCATGCACATCAATTGAATAATTGTCAGTCCAATACGCCGTTCATCAAATTTTTAATAAACGACAAAAATTAGACTAGTATTTTAAAAGTCGTCTGTTTTCTCTGTGGAAGATCAATCCAGCGAAAGGGAAAAGCAACGTCTGGTATTCTCACCTGGCGGAAAGTTCGGCGGTCGCTCGTAGGCCTGGCGGTAGAGGCGAAGAGCCAGTAATGCGATGAATACTCCCAATATCAACGTAAGCATCTTTGTGAAGGATCGGCTATGGTGTATCTACAAAAAAAACTGTGAGTTGTACACTCATTTATAATGTTACTATGCATGCTTAGCTCAACAGAGTAACATTTAATATCTACTCTAGAAGGGAGGAAACATTAGCTCATTAAATCCCGAAGAATGTTTTATGTAATATCAAGGAATATGATCGTTACTATATATTACGGTTAGCTATTATTCTGTGGAACGACACTACTAACAACGATTTGTAGCAACAGAAAACTGCCTGTTAAAGTGTATGCAGAATAAGTTTAAAATAAATACAAAGAGATGAAAAATGGGTAATTTGTTGGACGAATATTACTTTCTTTCTCACAGGGTTTGACAAGCATTTCGCTGTACACATTAAGTAACTAAGCATTATGCATTTTGATTGTTTAACAACGATGGTTCATTTCTTAACTTTTTAGTAAGTAAAGTGAGTTGTAATAACCACATATCTCCGAATTGCCGTCTTATGTGAACTGTAAACAAATAACCAAAATCTTCTCTTACACAACTTGAGGATCCTTTCGATGATAAGCATTCATTACTCACGTACAATACATTGTCTTTATTAATGTGTACTTGCGTTACAATTATACATTATTTAATTCAATTATTTTATTTCCTCACGACCTACGCATATCAATAATGAACAAAAGTAAACAAATAATATCTGAACCGAAAGGAATAAAAAGCTCAGTTGCTATCATCATCATCATCATCATCATCATCATCATTATTATTATTATTATTATTATTATTATTATTATTATTATTATTATTATTATTATTATTATTATTATTATTATTATTGTTGTTGTTGTTATCTGTTGTATTCTTATTCTTTATATGTGAATATTTCAGAAAATAAGTATTTATTAGATCATTTATTTCCGTTTTTAAAAGTATTTATATTGACTGGACTCTTATATTAAGATCAAATCCTATGTGCCATTAGCCATCTCACGTAAACGATAAACAATCTCTTCCTTATAAACTCCACCCAGAACTGGATTGTCCATTCGATGATCATATGAGAGATAGGTACAAAGCACCCTGTTTTCATCACGTAGTTCATTGTCTTCAAGTTAATACAATTGCATTGTTACTCTCTTGTGTAAATAACACAATAATGTCGGAGTTATGTTTAACACTAGGAATGACACAAGAAATAATTATAAACAATCTATTAAACAAATAAAAATAAATTGACAAAAATCCTCCGCGGGAATTGAAAAAGACCTGCGCGTCTTACGCCGCCAACACCCTACTGCGTCTTTTGCGTACTCGCACTCAAGAAGTAGTTCTAAATGACCTCTCAGAGCTGTACGCCTCCTGTATCCTATAAATTCGGTATTCAAGTTAAATTCAATCATAGTCTGTATTCTTTCACAAACCTTTGTAGAAAATTACAACAGAATTTGATTGATCTCTTACTACATACTTTTTAATTAAGAGGAAATATTTCAGTTAAATAGTTTTAATGTAACTAATTATACACTACTAATTTATTCAATCTTTTACATATTGAAAACACTATAAAAATGTGTCTTTGACAATATACGCTCGCATAACTATTAGAACTGCATCTGTCAACTTACCAATAGAAATGTCCTGGAAACGGAGCTTTATGATCAGAATTCGTCTTGTAATTTTCAGCTGTACTGATCAAAATGTGTCGGTACTAGAATTATATAGCAAACCTTTGTGAGTTGTCAAACCCCTCTCTTCCTCTGGCTATCACGTGAGCGTTGTCATGTGACTGTCCGCCATGCCCGCTGCGCCCGCCCATTGGTCGGCAAGACTGCTATCTCACGCGCAATGCTACAGCACTTTTCGAGCGGCGCAGCAGACTGCTTGTTCGGACTGTACTCGCCTCTCCTGCCACGTGATCACGTGTCGCTACCATGTGACGCGCCACACGTAGCCTCCGTCTTTTGTGCCTTTGGCGCTTCTTTTCTGTCGAGGTTACAGGGGAATATTGCAAGCAACAATATGTTTTTAATCGATGTATTTATTGCCGAATCAACAACCAGGTCATTAGCGACATCTTAAATAATTTACAGTTTCCTTCACGAAATATACTTTTGCTAGTTCCGGAGTTTTTCAGTTTGTTTGGATTCAAATATATTACACAAACACATGTACTAATATATTATATACTATGTTGTTTACCGTTCTCGTGTTTGGAATTCATTGTTTACAAATGTCATGATAGTAATATTTACAATATTGGGTGGAATTCATGATTATGGAGGTTTGGCCCATTTATTTTCAATATAAATAGGACAGTAAAACCATATAGTCTCAGAAATGAGAAAATATTCCGAGGCTGCTGATTAAAAAAAATAGTAAGTAGTGGTCTATAAGCAGTAGCTTTGAGAAATGACTATTTAACTCGGTACTTAGGGGCGCAGAAGGTGGCCCTAAGGTATTCATTCTGAACTACTTTCAGTCAAAGGTCAATTTTTTGCATAGAAATCCTTTTTTAAATCAACTTTTGAGTTCTAATTGAAATAAGTTAAAAGAAATAAGCTTTTGGAATATATAATTTGTGGTTTTTAATGAAATTTATGGTTTTTAACTATTAATGAATTAATTGTTTACACATTTTGTAAAAGTGGCGTTTACAGTACAGTTGTGGAAAAATGACTATGCAAGTTTTACCTTTTATTTAGAATGTAATTAAGGCATGAAAACCATAAGATACATTAATAAAATTGTGTAAGGTATATTGCTTAGTTTTGGCACATTTTTACAATGTATTGATGAATGTGTCAATTCACATTATGCTAAGATGTTTACGTTTATGGTATACCAATCGTTGGAAAATAATGTTTTTTTCATAAAGAGATTTTGCAGATATTAATTCATGATTAGGGATACAATTTGTCAAACCTGTTTATGGAAAAGAAATTAATATTATAAAAGTAGTTCTCAAAGGATCCCCTCTCTTTGGTGCCGAGTAGGCAAGCCTGCTATCTCATATGGAATGAGACAGGACTTTTAGAGCAGCGCAGTTGACTGCTTGTTCAGACTGTACTTGGCACTCCCAACATTTGATCATGTGACCTGACAGACAGCCGGCAGAGTCTTTTGTGCCTGAAGCGCTTCTTTTTTTCTCGACGGTAGAGAGAGATATTGTAGGGAAAATATGTTTGGAAGTTAATAAATAGTTTTGAATGTAATATGGAAAACCTACTTTAAATATTAATACATTTCTTAAAAATGAACAAAATTTCTCAAAAGTAGTTTGCTTGTACAAAGTGGGTTTCATTGCGGCTAAGACTATAATGATTTACTGAATATTGTTTTACTTTTTATAAATCTTTTTATTTTGATTAAAAGAAAATGTATTTAAAAAAATTATGTATATTTTATTATTTTTAGAACCTATGGGGTACCTGAGTCACCTGAACTGTTTGAAGTTATTTGATTCGCAGCCCTTTATGATAAAGGGGTTCACCTTTTTAATATTTGTCTAAACAATTTTATAATTTTTATCCATTTCTCTAATAATACTTAGACTTAAATAAATTAATATCATTCCTTATATGATTCAAAGTGAATTTGTAAATGCCCTGAGCCACTTGCATGTGTTATGCATCAACCAGTCAAGCGCTATTTAAAAAAATGAGATATGGCATCATCAATTGCATTGGACCATGCACTAAGTGTACGCAAAATTTTGGCGCCAAATCTGTAAAAATAGCCATATAATTAATGAAAAATGTAAACGCCATCAGTCACATAAGAGATTTTATATTTCACAACAACCGGCTATAAACGTAGATCTTCGTAGCTGCTGTTCTTAATTTCGCTTTATGCTGCTAAGCGCTAGCTTTATTCATTTCTGATGTTGGTGTAGTTTGGCGTTTCAATGAACATGGGAAGACTGCACCCCACACAGCATGAACGGAGACGACCTTCTTTTATAACGTGCCGAACGTTACCAAGGTCACGGGGGACCTTTGAATGATGCGACGTGGGCGCGCGATATCGTCTGATCAACGTGTTATTAGAGAGTTTGTGCACACTCGTTAAAGCAATCGAAAGCACTATCGATCTTTTGCGCATGCGCAGTACAAGTTTCGCATCATTTTCGTGCGCCTGCGCATGCGCACAGTGAGATGGCATTCGAATGCTACCCGCTAAGATGTGCACACACTCTATTACGAGCTTCCTTCCTAAGCAGTCATCTGTTCTATGCGATACTCGCGCAGTAAGTTCTGGATTGCATAGACGCCTTGCCCTTTTGTTTGTCGCCCATATTTATAGACAAGCGCAATTAAACGCGATGCAATAGCGCCGATATAAACCCGAGGCTGCAGGAAAAATGTGTTTGAGAACGCTGAATTGTTTGTCTCGGCGATTCCTCATCAAGAAACAGATAAGATAAATGAATTATACAAAAAAATAGAAAATATTCTGAATATGTAAAAATGTGTACTTATGAGTAAAATATGTAAATATATTGTACCTTCGGAATATATTTACGCGCACGCACACACACACACACACACACACACACACACACACACACACACATATATATATATATATATATATATATATATATATATATATATATTGTAACCGGCAGACGTTTTCTCGAACGTTCGACGGGCCCGGCAGAGCTCGATCGGTTGGGCGCCATCCAGTTCTATAAGTTGAGAATGCATGGAGGAGGAAGGATGTTGCAATAATAATTCAGAATTTAACGACAGGTTTATTTCTGGTCCAAAACCAGGGAAGTTACATGACAAAAAAAAAAAAGAAACTGGGTGAAGAAATGACTATCACCCTACCCGTTGAGCTCAACTTGTTAAATGAAATTCTTAAAATTAAACATAATTTGGGCCATGCGCGGCCTCGCTGACATGAACACAAATAAAAAATTAAAAAATGTTTCAAGTCTGCTTGAAGAGCAATTTCTTGGTTATGTACGCAATTGCGTGGGTCTAGGGCAGACACAATATAGTGATTGCGAGTTGATCTCTCGCAGGCTGCTGGGAAGGGCCGGCAGGCAGGTCAATGGCCCCTCTCTAGGGCGCCTGGAGACAGCTGATGGCGGCGAGGTTTCCTGGGCAGGCTGGCCCGCCGTCTTGGGTCGACCGTCTCCTCCGCTCGTTCACAAGATACCTCACGTGACGTATTGGCCCGGCCCAGACAGAAGCAGAGGGCCGCAAACACATGTGGGTGACTGACCCCGATACACAAATGTGTAACGCTTCGCGATTACGTCGGATTAATGTTCGTGAACGCTCACAATTGTTCACCGCGATTTGATAAGATCTGCTACTGTCCCTTGAGCAATCTTACGCACAGCAATCGCCTCGGCGGTTAGCCTCATTCCCAGAACACCGGTCCACTTCGCGACCCGTGGTGCTCTTTTCTATCACAAAATCTACGTCCTAACACTTTGACGTCTTTTTCCAATCTCCTTGTTCGCGTCTTCGCGCAGCGCCGCAGAGCTCGCCTCCCCCCTCCCCGAGTTACCCCTTCTTAAGAAAAACGCTCCCTCCCAACGTTCCTATAATTCTAATTGGCCAAAGTATACTACGTTCTAAATTTCTCTCGCCCAATCACCATGCGAGGATCTCTGGAAATTTCCACAAGATTAAAATGTTCTGTCTCTCTCTCTCTCTCACGCTGGGTGCGTGCACGTGTGAGGAATCTGTCAGAGTTCGTAATTTTGAAAGTTATTTTTAATGATAAACATGGGCTAAGAGGCACCCTCTCGCTGGGGCGAGCACATACATATATATATATATATATATATATATATATATATATATATATATATATATATATATATATATATATATATATGTGTGTGTGTGTGTGTGTGTGTGTGTGTGTGTGCGTGCGCGCGTCCGTGCATGTGTGCGCGTGCGTGCATGTGCGCGCGCGCGCGTGTGTGTGTGCGTGTGTGCGTGTGCGCGCGCGCGTGTGTGCGGGAATAGGCGGTAAAAAATGTGATCGTCCTAAGTGACCACAGAGTTGATTGCATTCACAGTACCAGCAGAACGGACAGGGCATGATAGAAGAAGGGACAGAGTTCCGAGTAAGGAAAGTCATTTGGAGCGCCATACAGTTGTCATTCAGAAGAGAACTAGACGAGAAACCTAGTACAGACGGAGGAATATACGAAGTGACGGGGCTGGCTGAGACTCTCATAAATGTGCCAAAACCTCCACCCCACATGGACCGGTAGAAAGAAAGAAGCTAGTGGAGCGAACGCCTCACGGGGATGGTAGAGGATCACAAGCGTAAGCACAAATTAAACCAAAACCTCAAGCACGAAGACCCCTCAGATGTCGAATACGCAGTTCTCCGGCTAAAAAACAAAACAACACCACAGAAATGAACTCAAAAGGCAGATGAGGGAACATCTTGGAAAAAATAAGTAAGCAATGCGAGAGAAAAAGACCCCTGGGTCGTCCCATTCAAAATCGCCTTAGAAAAAGTGTTAGTTATTCAAGTGCTTGATTGGCACACTAATGGCCCTCCAATATATAATCTTATCAGTGCATACGAAACTACGACATTATTACATAATGCCCATCTTGTACATACGTATTCTGTATATATATATATATATATATATATATATATATATATATATATATATATATATATATATATATATATATACATACACATATACACACACACTTCCAGACTTCGGAATAGTTGAATGTACGTACCATTTTATTGAACGTAGAGGCATTGTAATATTAACGCTAAATAAATAAAGCCTTATCTCATCTCTCTCCCATCGATGTCGCCGTCCAACAGTGAAATTCTCGGAATTACTTCTCAAACTGCCATATCCCAGCATTATACGGCAACACCGCGTGAAATATTATATTATTTATTTTCTCATAAATAAATAACACTGATACTAATTAAGTAACTAAATAATGATAATAAAATTATTGTACCCAATGTTTTCAATTTTTTATTTATATTACATTGAAATCTTATTTTTAAGAGAGAAATTTTAATTGGGCTAATTTCAATTAAGGTTTGTGGATTGGTTGAAAGAAAAAATATCAATACATTGAGAATACAAATTGTAGAAAAGACTAAAAATATATTTAGTATTCGAATTTTCAATGGTAAATTATAATTAAAATAACATTCATTATTTTCATTGAGATATACAAATTTTCTCTCTACTTTAATATCTCGCAAAGATCTTAGCGTCCGGCTTGCTGGGTCAATGGGTTACGATATATATAATCCTTATTACCTTTATAATGGATTATAGGATCCGCAGACTATACAGCGCTGCTGGGAATCTGAAATTAGAATGATTCTAATTCCTAGTTCATTACTGTTTGGATTGACTAAATGAAAGATCACTTTCTTTTCTAAAGAACAAAATTTAACAAAGTTTATTGTTACCTTTTTGCAAACAATATAGTGAATTTAATACATGATTTTAATGTTAGGCCTTTGATCAAGATATCTTTGAATTTAGAATTTTATACCGCGGTTAACTTATCTTTTCTTCGTTGATGTCCCTCGAAGACTTCTCAGTCGAAATATCTTGCGAGCTTGCCGTAGTCCAAAGTTCCAAGAAATCCTCTTCTGCTCCTATCCAAGATGGTGTCAAACTATCAAAATTATCAGTCCTGATTACGTCCTATGACATAGTCCCGAAACCTATAACTCGATTACCACTCCCGACGAAGTCCCAATTTATGCATCAATATTACTTTCACATGCAATATCTGCAATATTATTTGCTGTCCTTCAAATTTCACAATCTGATAACCCGACTCTGACTATCTGCACTACCTCGCTCCCTGTCACGACCCACGATCCGTTCAGACACGCGATGCCGGTCAGAATGAATTCTTCTTGCATGATTCACCCCTCGAAGCTTCCTATTAAACTCCCTTCTTTTTTTTCATAACATTTGACCGTCCTTCTCTCACCCAGCCAATCCATGCGTTCGTTATATTTTGATGTAGCTAACCTTTCGATCGTCTAAACTTCTTAATGCATATTCCACCATATTGTCTTCAAATAAATGTTAGTTTATATTCATGTGACATATCGGTATGTCACAGCTTCCCCTCTCCAAGCGTCATTTGGTTTGCTACAACCTAACTAAATGACAAGACTAAAACTGAACACTTTCTTCTTGCTTCTTCACACTAAACGACATTAACACTTTACACTTTGCACTGCACTAGGTCTTGTTTCTTGCTGCCTTAAAACTATTTACATTTTCCTTTCGGAATGTGCCAACAATAACCATTTCACCAGGTATTCTAATAACCGTATCTGCCTAATATTTGCTCCCCATTAACTTCATTGAATACACATACACATTAAATTAAACTCCCTACACAAACTGACAAAATACACATAACAACAAAACAATAACAAAAGAAAAACTATTACTCCTAATATTTACAACTATTTACAAATCTCTGTCATGACCAGAATATTTAATCATGCGTGTCGTCCCTCATATACGGCTTCATGTTCCTGTAGTTATATATTCCCATTTGTCGTCCGTTTTCATCATTCAAAATCGCAGCATTCTTGCTTAATACTTTACAAATTCGGTACGGACCTTTATACAACGGGAAAAATTTATAAAATAGCTTCTTATCCGCTGACGACACTTGAGGTACTCTAATTAACACTTCATCACCCTCCTTATACTCGCCTCGAAAGCATTGCTTCTGTTTTAGCTTTCTTTTGGCTGCTGCCTCCCTCAAATTGTCATAAATTATTCGCGTATCTCTCACATCATCTGGGATCCCACTTATATCTGGTGGTATCCTAATCCTTCGAAACGGATCATTTTTTTCTTTCCTACCCATGTGGACCTCTATAGGCGTGCTTCGCGTGCTCCCATGCGGAACATTATTCAAAACGTAGTTCAATACTGGAACGGCCTCCATCCATCGGTTATGGCTTTCCGAAATGTAGACTCTAAATAAACGCGAAATCTCCTTCATAATTCTTTCGCTGGGGTTAGCTTGAGGATTCCGTACCGTCGTGTAACATATTTGGATACCAATTCTTCCCATGTCTTGTTCCCATTTTCCACTAGTAAATTGCGTCCCCAGATCACTAATAATTTTTTTTAGGTATACCGAATTCTTCAAAAAATTTGTGGCATTGCGTAATGCAACTCTGTGCATTCGCCTTTCTAATGGGATATAATTTTGTGATTTTAGAAAAAACATCCATTATTACTAACAAATATTGATTCCCAAATTTGGATTTCGGCATTGGTCCATAAAGATCCACAGCGTATATTTCCTTAGTTGACGTAGGTATTATCGCTTTGCGGCTCCCCTCATACCTTTTATTGGGCTGTTTGGTTTTCTGACAGACGTCACACTTACTGATTTGCTTACGGATTTGTCGCCCCATGCCTTTCCAATAGCATTTTGATCTTAGTATTACTTCGATTTTGTTACATCCAAAGTGGCCGAAATGTTGATGCGTAGATAGAATCAGTTCTCGCCTATGCGCTTCTGGTATCCAAATTTGATACTGCGTCCCTCGTTTCCTAATCCGATGTAATAATACCCCCTCGTACATCTTCCACATTGAAAATTTCGGATCATCCTGCCGTCGGTCGTTATCTTCCGCCGAAAAATGCTCAATTATTTGCCTCCCCACAGGATCCTCTCTTTGAATTTTCGCTAATTCCTCCTTCGTCCATTTCGGTCGTATTTCCGTTAACTGGATAGCATTAATATCGGGTTCCACACTACCTTCCTTTTCCTTTATCCTGATTCTCGATAAATAATCGGGCAAAACGTTATCACGGCCTTCACAATATTGGATGTTAAAATCAAATTGTTGAAGCCATAGCGACCATCTCAACAATCTATCGTTATTCAAATGACTTCTCATTAAGAAAATTAGGGCCTTGTGGTCCGTAATGACGGTAAATGGTCGTCCAATTAATATAGCCTGTAATTTCTGCGTAGCCCACACAATTCCTAAAGCTTCCCGTTCACTGGTAGTAAAAAGTCGTTCGCCAAGGGTCAAAACACGACTTTCTAGGGCGATTATTCTCTGCTTATTCTTTTCGTCGTATTGGAACAACACAGCTCCCATGGCAAATCCACTACTATCCACTTGTAGATACATTCTTTTGTCGAAATCTGGATAACTGATCAAAAATGTCTTTTCAAATAGTTCTTTTAATTTTTTAAACGCCTCTTGACATTTTGTATCCCACGCCCATTTCCTCCCCTTCTTTAGCAATTCTATTATTGGGTGTATAATTTCTGAATAACCTTTGCAGAACCGGGAATAATAATTGCACACCCCAATCAATCTTCTAACTTCCCTTACATTCCGAGGTCGTGGAAAATTCTTAATCAATTCTTTCTTTTTATCTTGCATCGACATTCCTTGATCCGATATGACGTGCCCCATAAATTTTATATTCCTCCTCCCGAATTGGCATTTTCCAATATTTAATTTTAAATTATACTTCCGAAAGATTTCGAATAGTTTTTCAACTTCTTTAAATGTTCAAACATATTGGTAGAGAATAACACAATATCGTCGACGTACATGAGAGTAGTTTCCTTTAGCTCATCCGGTATTACATCGTCCAAATAACTGATTAAAGCTGCGCCACTATTCTTAAATCCAAAGGCCATCCTCTGAAAACTATACGTATTGCCTTCAAATGAAAAACTGACAAATTTTTGCGATTCTGGGTGTAGTCCAATTTGCCAGTACGACGCAGTAAAATCCAGTCCCGTGAATATCCGAGCTCCTTTTACCTTCCACATCATTTCATCTAATTTCGGCGGTTTTTCATGACGAGCGATGGTCTTGCTATTGAGTTTCCTAGCATCCACACAAAATCTGATCTTATTGTCTTTCTTACGAACAATCACTATT